>JAVDPK010002772.1:551101-563462 GCA_034780415.1 Cichlasoma orientale | reverse complement strand
AAAAAGAGGTGAGGGGGTGAAGGGAGAGGGCCATGCACAAGAGATAGAAAACAGAGAACACAGTGCATATTCATTAGGATCTGGCAGGTGAACACACGGTGGCAGCAGTGCTGCCATGCTTGGCGAGGGCATTCAGAGGCGTTAATGTGCAGTGTGGCAGGCAGACTGCAGGGCCCGGTGGAGAGGTTATTCGTATCGTTGATGGCACATGTACTTAGCAACACAATCAATTTCTCTCTTAGAAGCAGAAGTTTCTTTTTACCTTTTGTTTTGCACGGCGCAGCGCTGGAGCCCACGCTTCATTAAACACTTCCCACAATTATACGTCAGAATTAAAACGTAGAAAACTTTGTTTTACTTTATTGAGTAAATCATTTTTTTCCCCTCACACAATCAGATTGATCTCTTTTAATGTGTCGTTTTCTGCGACTGTCGGTGTTACACCCAAATATACTCAGTTTAAGATGCAACTGTTACCATTGGAGAAGCTTTTTTCAGAATTATCTGATAAACCGAGAATCCTTTACACTGTAAAATGTCAGAAAACTTCATCATAGTTGCGCAAGGAGAACCAAAATATGTGAACCCTGAGACAACAAGCAAATAATCGTTTTTTTCTTTATTTTTATTCTCAATAAACGTTAAAAAAAAAAAGACCATCGTGGCACTTTAGCTCCCCTCACGCCTACCAGCACATGTGGAGCTGAAAGCTCAGAGACCTGAAACCAGAGCAGGGTGAGGTCTACATCTGGGCTGCGATCGCTGACCTCAGCCGCTGGTTAACAGGCTGGCTCTGGATGAATGCGGGTGGAGGTGGTGGCGCTACATAAAGTCTCATTTATAACTGATGCAGCCCCTGACACGTCTGCTCCCGTGTAAAGCCTGAGCTCTGGAGATGAGGGAAGGGGAGCAAAGAGTTTTGCAGAGGCAGCTATCAGAGGGAAGCCTGCGACGCTGACGTTAATATTCCCTCTCCGTGTTTCAGTTTCATTTCATGTAACATAAAAGCGTTCGGCCGAGGCTCGAGGCTCACTCTGCCAACCGTGCTCCCGAAAATGTCTGAAAGCTTTTAAAGATGAATGTTGAGACTGAGACTTTCCAACCAAGCCGAGACCTTTGGTTGCACCCTTGTGCTTTCCACACATAAACTGTAGCCTGCACACTCGGGTTTGTGGCTAAAGGACTGCTGTTAGCCACGCGTCGGGCAGCACGACGGCACATAAACGATCTTAAACCCGGGAGTCGTTTAGCCTCACCTCATCTCCTTCGCTTTGCCGGTGACGTCTAAATATACAGAAAAATGAGTGACTCCACGTGCCGCACAGTGCTGCATGAGTTTGCAGAAGAATAGTTTGACATTTTGGGAAAATGCATTTATTTGCTTGCTGGGAGCTAAAAGCAGAGATAGTAGACGGTCGTAAAACTCACAAAAGGGAAGTTTTGGCACGTCCCAGAGAGATTCCAGACAAACTGTTTTGCTCAACTGGTGCTTGCATGTGTAGAAACCCCAAAGTTCCAATCTGGCCAGGAAATAGTCTGAGCCAATACCCTTGTAAAATGGTGCAACTTGCACTTTGAAGCCTTTTTTGTCTAATTAACAAGCCAGAGTGCTACGTCAGTAGCTTTGAACACGGCCAGAGCGTTTTTCTGCTTTGTTGCTGGCTTGGCCTCATATTTAACAGACAATATGAGTCAATTTTGTTACTGAACTCTTTGTCAGGAGGCAAAAAGCATATTTCCCACATGTCAAAGCATTCAGGAGTTTAAAAACTAAATCCAGATATCCCTCCAGACCTCTCCATCGAGTCAACGCAGTGTGAGTACTGACCCTGTCGAAGTGGTTGAAGGAAGCCCGGAACTCGTTCAGCTGCTCCTGGCTGATGCCCTTGGCGTCTCGTGTCAAGATCTGGTTCTCGATTTCGTTGATGGTGCGGGCGATGGTGGTGAGCAGCTGCTCCCAGCCCACGCGGATGTGCTGCGGAGGAGAGGAAGATGAGGGCAGAGGAAGCGTTAAGGAAGCGCTTCAGAGGGTTTGAGCTGAGATGGAGCTGAGACGGCTCCCTTTGTAAAGGCAAAAGGAAAACTGCAGCTCGGTACGAAGCAGATATGCCAGATGTGGAGTCCTAGTTTTACTTCTGAAGGATAAAATGTCATCGCAATTATCTGAATGCTCTGTTCTGTTGCATTCTGATGTTCACCGTATTCCCCTAACGGGTAGAAAGATCAGCTAACTGCAGTTCATTCAGCATCAACGTCAACAAGCCCAGTGAAAAAACAAACAGACCATGTGTGTGGTACTCAAATCCATTCAATTCTACTGAAATATGTGCATTGAAAATAATTATCAGCTGGCCATGGTAGCGTCAGTAAACCTCACTGAACCAGGTGTGGATGCTTCACGTGCTGGAGGCTCCTTTCAGCTGCAGATCAGCGCATGTTTGGGGAGGACTGTGTATATGAGACTGACCCTTAAACACGGTCTCACAGCCAACACATTTTTTCTTTCGTTTTTGGACAACGATAGAGCTCAGTGGCACAGAAATGCACCAATGAGCTTTTGGTAGCATGAATTTGCTGCTGGTCTTAATATCTGCCTGTGATTTGCTGTGTGAGAGAACATCCTTCACTGATTACAAAAAAAAGAGTACATAAGGTGCTTTTGTCTCTTCACAGTAGCTGAATCTGGACATATGCCTACATAAAAGTTTGGAAAACATGTCTGTAATTATGCAGACAAAATTTGAATTAGTTTGGCCTGTAAAAACTATTCTTGGCAGGCACGGTTTCCCGAAGCTTGGCCCATGAGCCAGAGAGTTGATACAGTATACTGAAGAGCAGATGGTTAACCGCCAAAACCTCCATATTCTTGAAAACCTTCTCGCGGCCGTGCAAACGCGTCTATTGTTCTGCAGCCTTCGCAAAAGCACAAAACCAAAGTATTGGCGGGACGCAGCCCAGGCAGGCAGCTGCTGGAGCGAGAAGTGAAACTAGGAAGGCTAATGCGGGTGTCTGCTGGACGTACCTCCATGGTGTAGTTGGTGTGTTTGTTGTCAAAGATGAGCGCTTCCTGAATGAGCTGGTGGTCTCCCTCCAGCTGGTCGATCTTTGGCTTGTAGTTGACGATGCTTTTCTCGTACTGGCGGAGGTGCGTCAGCTGGTCCTCCAGGGTGCCGTGCATCTCGATTGAAATGCGGCCAATTTCCTGTACAAATACACGGACAGGTTATGACACCTTTTAACGAGAACAATGAGCCACGGCAGAGATGAGGATACGAGAATAGGCAAGAATCCAATGAAAGGGCCTGGCTTTGAAGCCTTTCCTCGGCCCTTCACTGAATATAGTTACATTGTAACTGTGTAAATACCACGAAGATCAAGCACCTGTTACTGCCGGCCTCATTTCTAGAACATAAAAAGGTTTATATATGGCTTCAGCTTCCACATTTTAAAGTGTTATTCAATATTTTCAGACCACATAAAGAGAAAGCTTAAAAAATGTAAAACTAAAGGCTGAAAGTTTCACCTTTTTCTGTTTTAAACT
Organism: Cichlasoma orientale; assembly: GCA_034780415.1. NCBI lineage: Eukaryota > Metazoa > Chordata > Actinopteri > Cichliformes > Cichlidae > Cichlasoma > Cichlasoma orientale. The sequence goes on along the minus strand of JAVDPK010002772.1, from coordinate 559,921 downwards.
TCTGAACTGTGAAAAAGTAAAACAGGAAAACACGACTGACTGATAAAACGCGCTAGTTTAACCCTAAAGACCAAACTGCACAGACGTGCGCAGGCTGTGGTGAGATACTGCAGCGCTGCCATCACGCTGGCCTCGCTCTCTGCTCGTAATGCGCTCGTTTGCCCGCTGGCTCCGCTCGCACTGACCTCCATTTTGGTTTGGATCCAGGGCCCGATGACATTGGCCTGGTTGGCAAACTGTCTGCGCAGACGCTCGTTGTTCTGCTGCCGGGCGTGCTCTTCGATCAAAGCCTGGTCGCGCTGCGGCACCAGCTGCCTGACCTGCAGCAGCCAGGAGAGAGATGGAAACAGCCAAACGTGTTAATTCTCACTATAATGACGCGGCAACAATGAAAGCTGTAATGAATGGAGAACATTATGCTCTCTTTCTTCACCTCTCCTTCAATCCTCTCCTCAGTGCTTCATCTTTTTAGTTCTTATTCCCTCACTGAATATAAAAACAAATGTCTCGTGCCACTGAAGCTCACCAAAGCACGCATTCGCTTTGACTGGAGCCGCCGTCCTCAATGTAAGTCACTTTGAAGAGCCTACATTTTCACTCGCCTTTTTTCTTGCTTTCATTTGTCTCTCACTCTTTTGTTTTAAATTTAAATATCTCTGAATTATTATGCAATAAAATGAGCGTTTGTATTCTGACTGTTGAAATATTAAAAAGGAATAAAAACCAAACATGGCACAAAACAAGCTTTTCCTCCCCCGATGTTTTCCCCCGTTATCCCAACACGTCCATTATTTACTATGTTATGCTTCATCCAAAACTTTTTATATTATACATCTGTGCTTTTATTTGCATCAGAAGTTTTTTTTTTGGTTTGTGGTTTGGTTGAATGGGAGCTGAAATGATCCAGACCACCTTAAAAAAATATCAGGGTTAAGTGGTGAATGAAGGGCTCAAAGGAGAAAAAAATGCACTAAACCCTCAATTTTTTCACTCATGCACAGCAAAACCACAATTCCCTCTAACATAAAACACACCAACAAACAAAAAGCATTATGTTTCACATTTGTATCGATTGCATTACCTTCTCCCATTTGGCATTAATCTCCTGTGGGTTGATGGTGGTGTAGGGGTTGGTGCCGGCTATATTCACGTGGTAGGTCTGCACAATTTTGGTAATCTCACTGTGAATGCCCAGGATGGCCAAGCGCTCTTTGTCAGCCTCTGGCAGCGTGGCTTTGAACTGCTCGTGGGCTGTGCTTAATCCCTGAGACACAAAGTGCAGACAAGCAAAATGAGGCGCGTCTGAAGGAGGACCAGCTTCCTCAGTCTGTGTTCATTCAAACAACTGCGTTTTCTTTGTTCTCTCGCTTGAATCATTAGTTAAGACAAACTTGCTTAGATCTGCTTTCGTGGTTTTATACCAAACTGTAACTGTATTCCAAAGCACAACTTTGAAAACTGCATTCAATTGCTTTCCCGCTGTGAGTGAGACGATGCGTGTCTGTGTCAGATCTGTTAATGTTTGGCTTCAGTCAGCAGCCTGTCGCCAGAGAACAGCGCCCACCTGCCGACACTCCACTTTTAAAGCGACATCAAACAGCATTTCTGCTTCTACTTTTCTACTCTGCTTGCTTTACAAAGAAAATGACGGCATCAGCATTTCGATTGGTTGCCTGTGAATCGTTCGCTCACTGCTGCCAACAGGTTTTCCCGCGCGAGCTCAGACAGGAAGTACCTCACACAGCTGCACACACAGACCTGGAAGCGCTAAACAGTTAGTGCGAAGCTGCCCAACACGATCCCTCGATGGATCCTGCTTTTCTGCTAGTGTCAGCTGGCCAGCGCTAAGCAACTAAGGAGAGAGCTTCAAAGCAAACGGTCAGCGTAATTTCTACTCAATCAAGTAAGAAAACCTGCCTGTTACCTAATTCATCATTTTCACAGCATACTACTGCACTGTGCTTAATTCAGCAGCCCAAAAATGAAAGAGCCACAAACAAACACTGACCTTTAAATTCTTTTTCTGGAAAAAAATTAATTTGCCTATTAGCATTAGCTATGCCAGCTAAATGTGACCACGTCAGCATGAAAGTAGGATCCCTTGATGGCCGTTCAGGGATATTTCCTTCCGCCCTCCTCTGTGGGAAATAAAGAGCGTTGCAAAGTCTGTAACGACGATTAGAACCGTTATTTCTTCTGTGTTCATCAGTCTATGTGCTGTATGGTCGTTGCCAGGTTACAAGGAAAACAGGAAAGTGATGCGATTTGATGCAACACGTGTGTCGTTGCAGCAGTCCCACCAATCATGCAGCCATGACATGAAGCCATCAGTCACAGTGAAGTGTAGGTGAGTCGTCAACATCGTGAGAAGAAACAACTGCTGTGACTTTTCCCAAACATCTATGAAAAGCTATCAACTGCCTTTAAACTCGATTCCAGCCATACTTTCATGGAATACCACTTTGTGCCACTAGATGGTGCAGAGTCACTGCAAGCTTTATTTTAACCAGGCACTGGTGAAATGCTGCCCCCTTGTGGTGAAAGTTTTAGCTAAACTCTGCAGAGGGTAATTACAAAAGGTACCTTTAAAGAAAGAAGTGAAGAAGCAGCTGTGGCCGGGGTGGAGTTTGGTATTCTTTGGCCTCTTAAAAGACACCAGCTGCACTCCACGGCAGATTCAGGTTAGGAAACATTTTCATTGCATATGTATTAAAGTATTTATCCTTATTAAGTTTCCTTAAGAAGTCATTTCTGAGCCTTTTTTAACATTTCTGAGACGTTTGATTTCTTGGAGCTGCCCCCCCCCCAATGTTCCTAGTCTTTGTGCTAAGCTAGCAGGCAATATGCCGCTTCTTCACATTAACTCGACAGAAATGAGAGCTCCTCAGCTGACTGTGAGCAAACTGATGAACACCTGCCTTAAGTTCTCAGCTCCATAACCCCGCAGCTGTCTGCAGGCTGTGAATCCCATTTATTCTCCAAGCTGTTTCTGTCCGGCTCACCTGGATTTCTTCAATGGTGTGGACAATAAATGTATCCTGCAGGTCCTCCATAGCCCCCTCCATCCAGTTGTTGAACGGAGCCGCTCTTTTGGCAAACTCAAGGTACAGCTGGTCGATGGTTTCAAGAAGCTTCTCAGTTCTCTGTTGAGCATTAAAAACATGATAAACATAAATTTACAGGTTTTTATTGACCTTCAAAGTCTATCTGGGTGAAATTCAAGAATCCACAGAGGCTTTTTTTTTTTTGCATGATCATTCACAGAGCTCACAGGCGAGATTTGGGGGTTTTAGCTTCACAAATAAAGTTTCTAAACTTTAAAGGATTTTCAAGGCCAGCGGGAACCTTGAAATTGTCTTCACAGCTTCTCGCTGGGAGGAAGCACTCTTTCATCTCTAAATTTTTGCCCTCACCGGCACCAAGAAGGGCGGCGGGAATTTAAAACACATTTCTGAGTCATTCACGAAGTTAGAAGTTTGACTCTTTGGTAAGCTGTTTAGTTTGGATTCCCTCAGGCTCATCCCCGAGTCCGTTTCATCCCATGTCACCTGCAGAGCCTCGCTGCGTTTCTGGGTCAGACCTCCCAGAGCGTCCCACTGGTCACAGATCCGCTGGCAGCGAGCGTTGACACTGGGGGAGTCGTAGTAGTCCAGCTCACTGGAGCGCAAAAAACAGACGAGAACATAAGTGATTCATTATCTGCAGCAGAGCAGCTTTAACTCACATTAATCATCTTTCATAGATACGCTTTTTGTTCCCGTTTGTCATCGTGATTTGTTGATTGTGTGTTTTATGTGGCGTATAATGGGAATGAGCAGAATGTCCTGGATGTAGGCTCAGCTCTTACAGCGCTAACAATGAAGCCGCGAATGCACAGAAGCCCTCAAATTCTCCAGCTCCACTTCATCCTGTTATTGATCCACGGAAGGTCACAGGACACTTTTTCATTCCAGTCTGTTCACTCACTTTAACTCCTGTGCAATGGCTGCAATCTGCTCCACGCGATCCTGGTGTGCCGCCAGGTCACTCTCAAAGGCCTCGTGTTTTTTCAGCAAGGCCTTGATCTCTGACAGAGAGGCCGTCTCATAGTCCCGCTTCTGCAGCATGTCCTCTTTACCTGCAGAGGGAGACACAGAAAGTATATCATTACAGCTAAAGTAACACTAAATATCTCCTACCTGTACTTCTAGGCTGCAGCTTCACTTCACCTGAGCCATGCAGCACTAAACACAGGAGCTGGAGCTCTGGTTTTTTAGGTCCAGATTTCAAACAGTAGGTACCTTCAGTCCAGGCTTCATGGATGGCCGCTTTCTGACGGAATTTCTCTGCCAGGTGGTCGAGTCTTTCCAGCCTGCGGATCTCATTGAGGAGCCACTCCTCGTAGCCTTTCTCTGCCCCCTCTAGATTTCCCCACGCATTGTTAATGTCCTGCACGAGGCAGAGGAGAAACGAGCAGAGGAACAAACCGTGACTCCAACAGACGAAAATCTGTTGTGCTGCAAACGCAAAAAACAAAACCGCTTTCGTGTTCTGTGATTACATATATTATTTTACAAGTGTACACATCCACAGCCTAGCATTAGCTTATTTAAGCCTCACATTTACCGTTATGGCTCACTGTCTACAGTCTGTATTTAGCAGCTGTACGTGTTCTGCTCGAGGAGCGACGAGCTCGTCTGTTTAGGACGGTCCTCAGTGCGGAGCCGAGCCTGTTAAAGCTTCTCTGTAAAATGTCAAGGTACAGTTTGCAGCTGATGATTGTTTTACATGTGTTCAAACTGCTTGTAATTTGCATGTGCAATTGTGAGCACCTTAATTCCACAAAAACTGTTTTACACAGTTGTTAGTTTTTTCTGGCTCTGTGACAGCTGCTGTACTGCAGAGCTTTTACAGCCTTTTTCACTTAATGATGACGGTGTGAACCAGAAGCAGTGAAGTTACTATTTGGGGCAGGGGGGGTGATCTTACTCCACTGCTCATACACTGATAACTGCATGTACATGGCAACAGCTACAATGGGAAAAATGCCTCTTTATAAACAGCAAAATTATTCACATTATGTAATATTTGGAAAAAAAGCAGCACAACACAAAATAGTTAGAGGTTAAAAATGAGTTACAGTGTTTCCTGGCATCAGACGGCTGCAAACTTCAAGCAAGTTGAGCTACTTCATACGTCAAAGTTGCTGAAAGTTTGACAGCTGTACACAGGAGAGGTTTGAATCTCAAACTTTCAGGAAGCGCTGTGACCTACCGAGACCATCTTCCCCTCCGAGGGCATGAACGCAGGCCTGTTGCTGAGCCTCAGCTTGGTCTGCAGGGTGTTAAAATTGATCTCCAGCTGGCACTTCTCCTGCACTTTGGGTGGTTTGTGGAGGCGGCGATAATCTCTGAAGTCCTCCAGCTTCTGCTGCATGGCCTGCATGGTGTTCTCCGGCATTCGGTTCTCCAGCCAGGGGATGGTGCGACGGATCCACTCCAGTAGCTGGGGAGTTTGTATCGTGTGGGCAAGCGTGTGTATGTGTGCGTGGTAAAGGATGAGATTTAGAGGAGGTAGATTGGGGGGGGGGGTGAGTTTGTGGACATGAATCGGGAGGAAGAACCGTGCAAATCACAGAAAATGGAGAGTAGCGGTTGTCAGAGAGGAAGAAATGAGATGTAGTGGACGTGATTGACATGTGAAGAAAGAATAAAAGTTGAGATAATTAGTTGACTCGCGAGGTTTCACTAATTGATTGCAACCAAATGTGAATTTAATAACAAGTCTGCATCTTTTTCTGTTTGTTTGCATTTTTGGATCTTTTATCCCACTCTCTTTACCACTGTCCCTAATACATCATCACATAATGTGTCTAACGAGCAAAGTCTCTAACGTACTCGTGTCTTATGTACTTTATCAATCCTGTCATCTAGTTCTCGGCTTCATCTACACTCTCATTTTTAAGCAAATGGTATAAAATGAGAGAAAACAGAAACACTGCTACACAATCTGATCCCAGCTGCTGCACCTGTACGCTTAAAACCTGCTAGTCTGGCTGCCCTGTTATTTTGATCTGCCATGTTTATACCTGTATGGAGCACAAACACCCCCAGGGTTGGGAGGTGGGGGGGAGGGGGTGGCTCAGAAAGGGTGGGGAAAGGAGAGGGGGGGAGTAGAGGAGGTGCAGGGGAGTAGAGGAGGTGCAGGGCAATGAAAAGGATAAAAACTGGGGTGTGCTCACATCACTGGCCAGCTTCTCATAGTCCTCCATCAGCTGCTCATTCTCTTGGTTGACAGCCAGCACCTTGCAGATCCTGTTGGCCGCTGTCTCTGCCTAGATGGCGGGGGGGGGGGAGGGGAAAAAGAGTGAGACCCACAGCTTAGACAGAGAGAGCACAGTTTGAGCCTCGGCGGTGTTCGTCTATCTGTAATATTCTTTGCATATCTAACAGGCGAGTGCGCCACAAGTGATATATTTGAGTTATTTCTGCCACTCGGCTGCAGCCATCCATCCACACTGCCTGCAGGAGCACTCCCAGATTTCCCAAATGAGTCATTTTTGGGGAATGAAGCAATATATCACCAACGGCTCTGCGGGAAAGTAAAACCAGGACAGTCACTGCATGGTGCTATACCTACAACATAATAACGCCTGGGCTTGTGTGCTGTGCTGAGAGTGTCGATGAAATGGCCCAAGATTAAATATCTAAGGTCTGTTTCCAGCAGGCTGGACTCAGAGAGGTGTTACAAGTATGCACTAAACTGTACCTGTCACCAGGTGTAGGGGCAGCTCTCTCTCTGCAACACTCTTTTTATAGAACAGCAGCAAACAGTGTTATTTTAGCCTCTCAACTACATAAAGAGAGCCTCGACTGGAGAAATGGTGAGTGAAGCCCAGTGTGTGTGTGTGTGTGTGTGTGTGTGTGTGTGACCATGAAAATATGTCCTCAGGTAACCTGTTGTGTTTAAGAAAATGTGGTCACAGTTAAAGAGTTTTGAAAGAAAACACAGGCAGAAACTGAAGCAACATGCACGAAGTCTGGAAAATATGCAGCAGATTTTAGCTGAGCAGTGCAGCAGACCCAACCGGATATGGACCCTTTAACCAGCTTTTTTTAGCCTGGACAGAAAGACAGAACTCCATCTGTGACTGCAGCAAACCAACGTCATATTCAATATGGCTCTGAAGTGGCTGACAAGTAAATGTATTGATTCAAAAGGCAGCACAGGCTTGCAGCAGTGTCCTTTTAGAGAGCACATAGTCTCGGTAAGTTGGACCTGCCCCATTTCATAGCTCACAGGCTGCCATCTCACACTGAGGACTGTTTCCAGCCTCTTCTGTTAAGAGATCACAGGGGAAACTTGGCCGGTTCAGAGACATGCTCCGGGGGTTCCACCAGGAGTCGCCTTAAAAGGAGAGCCAGGATGTGCAGGTCGTGCTTCTGTGAGCAAATGTTTGCATGCTGGGCCCGTTTACCGAAAGGCTCGACAGCCAGGACCTCTTTCATGAATTACTGCGTTCTGACATCACAGCCAGCAGCAGGGAGGGATTACTAAGGTGAAAACCATCTTCCCATTCATCTGTGGTGCCAATGTGGACACCGGCCCATTTTGTGTCTCTTATGTATTATCGGCAGAGGTCCCGCAGACCCGCTGCTCAAACCTTCAGGTCAGAAGAAAGCCAGCTTACAGGAACTAAGGGGCTACACCAAGACCCAGCACTTATAAACATCTCTGATCTATCAATTATGCAAAACAACTCTAGTAGTTTGATTCAAGCACTTAAAGTTGCCCCTTTGGGACAGCAGAAACAATCATTAAACACAACAACTTTCACCAAATAACAGATTTGGAGGAGGAATCCAGGATTCCCTCCTTTTAAGCCTGTCTGGCTCTTTAGCTGCTAATGGTCTGCCTTTGGGTGCAGTGTGCAGTTTAACGGAGCTTTTCTGCTGCAGCACACAGTGACATGAGAATAGTGTGGGAGAGTGTCTGACAATAAAAATCAGAAGTGAAACACAAAACTGAGACAAACTGTGAGAAAATTCTGGGTTTCCATCACTACATTAACTCTGCGCTAATAAAAAGAGACCGTGTGATCCAGTGTTAATATAAAAATATTAATTACGGGGCCTTAATATTAATATGTGCATAACTACAAACTCAGCCACAGCTCATTGAAACCTCCACACTGAGAAATATCAGAGGACATCACCTCCATGACCTCCGTGTTTGCCATCGACTGCCATGCACTTATTTTTTATTCATGTTCATTTCCAGTGTTTTATATTTTCATGTACCTAACAGGTGATTTTTATATATATATATGTGTGTGTGTGTGTGTGTGTGTGTGTGTGTGTGTGTCTCCTCACTGCCATCTTTTTGGATAAGGCAGTAAAAGCCCAATGTGGAAACCAGAAAATGCAATAATGTAGCGCAGAATCTATTTTTAGATCAGATGAAAGGAAGAGACTGAACTGTAACCACATTATTGGGAATTAAACTTCCTTAAGAATATTGTTATTCAACTTTGTGGACTTAATGTGAGGATTTCCACGTACAGGCTGTTCCAACATGGGAATGTGTATGTGATGGTGTTTATTGCTAAATGTCTGCCCTGAAGGGTGAACTCTGAGGTGTTAAACAGAGGACGAGCAACTTTTCCTCCACCCATAGTTTCTCTGTCAAATCTATGGCAGAACTGTAAAACTGTGTGCCAACAAGCAGTGCTTTCAGACTCCTGCTCCTCAGGAGAGAAGTGGATCCTAATCAAGATTTTAAATATATATATTTAAATATATATATTTAAAAAATATAATAATAATAAATATTATATATAAA
>JAVDPK010002772.1:535190-551049 GCA_034780415.1 Cichlasoma orientale | reverse complement strand
ACATACATAGTGCATGTGTGATAAGTCTGTATTACTGTCTTTAGAATAATATACTCCACTGAGAGTGCAGGACTGGTTGCAGGGATGTGCAACATTCCGTCGGGAATGCAAATACTGTGTGTGTGTGTGTGTGTTTCTTGGGTTGCTTAATGTTTTAATATGAAGTCAAAGCCTTTGCTGCAGAACCAGAAAAATGCTCTTTAAAAACTTACATTATGGTACCAGGAAACATGAAACTTTACATGTGCATCCAAAACATACAACAACATCTTTCAGCGGTGTTTTGGATCTTCCTCCTGTTAGCTGCTGAATGCTGCATTATGTTAAACACGTAAGCTCTGTGTCTGCTGTCTGAAGCTGGACGAACGGTGTGCGGCGAGTTTTTGAATATTGCAGCTGCCTGCTGCAAACATGAGGGCGGTGGAAGTGAAACCACGAACTGTAAACAATGATGTAACTGTATAACCAAAACAATGAGCTAAAAATGCTAAAAAGGTCCAGAGCACCGAGGCAAATGCAGCATATTCTGTGGGAGTGTCACTCTTTAATAGCACACACGGTCGGTCATTTGATCTGCTAACATAAAAAAAATGAGTGCCGCAGGTTTTAAATACAGCACTGAGACCTGAAAGGTGTGATATTTATACCCTCTTATTTAAAGCGTCCAGCATTTCCTCTCTGTGTCAGTGTTATGGGACCAAATAGTCAAAGTGCAATATTACACGTAAACAAAGGTTTGCAAAAATCAGACGGTAGCCGAGCTGTTAATCACGGCCGACCAGTACGGCAGGTATTTCATGATTTATTTATTTAATTTCTCACCTTCTGTTTGCCTGAGAACGCGTGGTAGTAACACGACACATAAGTCATGACGGCCTTCTCATCTGGCCTCAAGGTGCTAATGATATCTGCCCAGGGAACAGAGGAAAAGGAGAGAGGACAGGGAAGAGAAAAAGGCACAAGAGTAAAAGTGTGCAGAGACAAAAGGGCCAGCAGGGGGTGCAGTCACAAGTTATCTCCAGTTCACCTGCAGTTTGCCTTCAACTTGGCTTGTTATTAGGGATTCTTAATTTTTCTTGTGAACAGTGAGATATTTGTCTTGATTCAAAGTGGGAGGTGTAAGCATGACGTGGAAACATTAATTTGATAAGGAGTAATGGTTTCTTGAGTGTTTTAACTTTTTATTTCATTGTACATGTTACTAAACTTGGCCTGAGAGCCAGCTGCATCCCATCCCACACCTCTGCATCTATGATGCAATCCAGAGTCCAGCTGTAGCTCAGCTTCTCTCAATGAGGCGCACCGCCCCTCGCCACCCTCTCCGGTTATAAACACAGGCGTTTGTGATACGCGCTGCTTAAACACAGCTGTGGTGAAATGCTCTCTCTGCTGCTGGGGCTCTTAGAGGAACCTGGTGTAACTTCTACATGATGCTCTGCTTCTCTGCGACTGAGGCGAGGTGCAGCACAGCCTCACATTTCCTGCTGTACGTCTGTGTGAGCTGTCAAACTAACAGACAGGCATTCATTATGGAACTGACAAAGTCCCAAACGGCACTTCTTTCCTGCAGAGAGACAGGGAAGCGGACTCCCGAGTGCAGCCGGGCGCCACACATCCAGCCTCCTGCTTTATTATGAAGCACCAGTTTTCATTTCATTCATTCCTTCACCCTCAATTTAAGCTGTCACTCTGAGGGCTGAACATAATCATCCAATTAAACAGTTACATTTCCCCCTCTGTGATACACTTCAGGCTAATTTGTGTCAAACCGTAGCTGTTATCATAGCCAATCATCATCACTCAGATCAGATAAACTACGCCACACTTCCCACTCTGCCTTTGATCAGCACCATGAAACGCTAATCAGCGCTGGATCTAATAGCCTTTACAACAAGGTAGACTGGAGACACACTTGCACTCATTGCCTCTAAGAACAGCGAGTTTTTGTCCCATCATGCATTTGGTGGTGTGAACCATGCGGAAAGTAAAGAAGAGTGACCCCTGCAGGGGGCGTTGTGCACTGCAGAGAGAGAGGATACCGTTAGGAGAAACACGCGGAGGTACAAAAAAGGGAGGAGGGGAGCGAGGAGGAGGAGGAGGAGGAGGAGGAAGGAGACGCTGCATCCAGGATACCTTCTGGGCGCCTGAGAAGGCGTGGTAGAAGCTAGAGACGTAGGTCATGATCGCCTTCTCGTCCGGACGGGCAGTGCCCACAATGTCTGTGGGGAAGAGAGGACGTCAGGGAGGGGGTGGAGGATAGGGGTGGGCGGGGGTGGGTTGAGGTTGTTAAACAGAGAACAGTTAAATGAAGAAACACGAAGCAAAACTCGTCACATAAATAATATTTGGAACGAAAAGAAAAACAAGAGCCACAGTCCAGATGTGCTTATGCGCTTCGGTTACATCTCTGCAGTCTCTCTCAACAGAAACATCAATCTTAAAAGTGCTTATTGAGCAGAGCACACTTGAAGATGCAGGATGACGTCAATCAGGCTGAATTTATTTGTAGAGAAAGAACTGAATATTTACATTTAGTAGAAAATAGCCTCCCCCTGTTTGCACAGCTGCACATGTGAATGTTAAGCCCGAAATATACGCTCTCAGGAATCCGATAGAGTCCAGTTGCTGAAAAGTTGGTCATTTAAAGTCAAAGCAGAAATCAATAGAAAAAGGCAGAAAAATTCTGCTCATTTTTCGCCTTCCTCGCCTCTTTCCCGAAGGCACGTTGCCCCCCACTGCTGTGCACACTGAGGCCTGCGCTGTGGCTGAAAGGCTGGCATAAAGATTGGGTTAACCCGGGGCTTCAAAGAGCTTCACATTTCTGAAGGGAACTTCTGAGAGAGTACATTTCTGTTTCCAAACACGGGAGGAAATCATCGTTTCGCTGCGCGCCTCCCTGCCTGCTCACCTTCTGCATCCAGCATCTTGGGGATGTCCAGGTACTTCTCCGCCACGTCGAAGGCCGTGTTCAGGTTGGTCATGGGGTCGTCCTGCCAACAGCAACAACCAGCAGACCATCAAGACTTTTATTAACTGAGAAACAGCTCATCACTTTAAGAGATGCGAGCATGCTGATCCCAGTTTGGCACAGGTGCTGGCGAGCAGCGCACTCACCTTGCGCAGTTTTCCATAGTCAATGAGTTCTGGACGGTGTCGATGGATGAGTGCGCAGAACCCCAAACCATCCTTCCAGCTGTGAGAGCAAGGAAGAGAAACCGTGAGCATGGTGAAAGGCAAATCACAAGTCCCATCAAGTCTTTAGTTAGTTTAGTGTAACTCAACCCCGTGTTACCGTGATCTGCCCCTCCAAACACGTCCAATAACAGTCCTTTAGAAATTACATGGTTTTTTATCCTGAGAGATGTAATAAGACGGATGTTCACTATATGTTGGGGACCAAAAGAAGCTGCTGAGGCTCTCTGTGCTTTCCAAACGAGAAAACGTTTCAAACTTTGATATCTGCTGGAATGTGAGTGCAGGAGCCTGGAACCGATTCCAGGACAAAGACATCGCTGCTCCGACACTCGTGCACACTGAACAGACGCGCTCTCTCGGCGCTGGCTCTCTTTCATTTCCAGAGTAATTGTTTTAGCGAGTGGCCTCACTGCAGCTTACCAACAGATGGTATGTGGTCCACTTTTTACTGTACGCAGAAACCCGCTGGCTCTGTTCTCCACGAATACGACACAATGGCAGCTTTAAGTTATTTATGATTTATGTTCAACACTGACTGCTCGGCGCCACATTTAAAGTCTTTATACAAAGATTATCGGTTTATGACATGCTTCCACATATTGAGGAGATCGGCAGTAATATAACAGAACATTTGAGTGAAGTGATGTTTCAAGCCACTTGATGCTCTTCAGTCCAGTTTGACTAGTTTTGTTTTGGCACACGCCAGCTCACGAATGACATATCTCGCTCTTCGGCTGCTAAATACTCGATTGATGTGCCGAATGCTTTCCATGGTGATGATTCTGGGCTGCTGGCGGGCCAGTTCAGCACCTGACTGTTAATGAGTGCACGATGTGGTTTGGCATCGTCCTGAAAAACGAGCATGGCCTTCCCTGAAAAAGGCTTCAAAACATGTATACATCATTGAGCATCAACATGCTATATGCACTAATATGCTTCCACACCACGGGAATGCTGGCCATTTAATTGTGTGTTGATAACGAGCCAGACAGTCCGTCTCCTCCTTAACCTGGAGTGTGGGGTGCATTGTGCAATTTTTAATTAGATATTATTTTTCAGGTGATCGCATCCTATCGTTTTTGGATCCCATGTTGTAAAATCCAGTACACGCACCTCTGGGCTAAATTGGATTTTTCTGCAGCTCGGAGATGTTTTTATTTCGCTCGAACACATTTTTAGCTCGGTCTTCTGCGGCTCATTGATTTGCGCCCTCGGCGCTGAAATCAGTCCGTCTAAATGCAGCACGATAAGACGGAGCCTCGCAATATCATCAATCTGGGCAAGCTGGAGAAGATTTATTAGTGCTTTCTGCTCCCGAACAACAAATTAGTGAGATGGGTTACTTAATGCATTACTCGCCATAAAAAAAAGTGCCTGTAACGCACAAGAGGAGTTTTTACAAGGCTGCTTATGACCTCGTATACCTGAAGCTGCAGTATTTGAGTGCTCGGGAAGAAATAAATAAAAAATTCTTTACCCTTTCCTCATCTCCTGCCTGAAATGTCCTGCTATCATCTCTCACAGAGAGACCACATCAAAGACCCGGACTCTGCTCCGGCAGTCCCCCTCACCGGCCTCTCCCTTTACCTTCCTCTGAAATGACCTCAACTCCAACTTCTCATCTCAGCTTTCATCCACATCTGAGGATCACAGAGGTCCTCTTTCAATAATTCAGCATACACGGAGGCATTCTGTGATACGCGTCCAGGTCTAGCCGAACCCGCTTTCGAGTATGAAATGAAGAGGCTGTGATTAATTGTTTGCACACAACAAATCTACAGATAATTACTTCCACTTCCTGCCTTTCTCAGTTAGCCTGCTTTACGAGGAGATCTGCGCTGTCTGTTCCTGGTTAGGGGCGTGAGCGCCGCTCTTTCAAGCCCGCTCTGTTTGCTATCAGCACTGTCTGAGGCAAACGCTCTCATCTGCATCGAGTCTGAGCTATTTATGAAATTATGTGTTTATGTAATGCGGGTGCTCTTGAGAATTAATTTCTCATAAAATCCTCACTGAAACAGACGAGCCGAAAACCGCATTTTAACTTGGAGCAGTGGTGTCTGCAGATATGCTGAAGGTAGAAAAAGTAAGTAAGTATCATGTGTCAGCAGGGGGATTCCAATTTTTAAAAGCACGTTTCTTTGGCATAGGTGGCAACAAATAGTTGCATTAAGTTGCCTGAAAGTGCCGGTCCTCCAATATGAACAAAACTGAATTTACATGCATGAAGAAACATATTCTGTGGCAGCAAGTTTAAAAAAAATAATAAAAATCTCTAACGGGATGTCTCACAGCTCGGGTCGCAACCTAAGAATCTGCACCGCATCAAGGCTGCGTTACTCATATATGAGTGCATACAAGTTCACAGTGTGTCAAAGACACCCGCGCTCACATGTGCGCGCACCTGTCAGCGCGGTCACAGTGAGCCTGAGATGTTCGGGTGTTTCACCGTCTGCCCGCGATGATGCCCGTGCAAAGGTTTTCTGTCGTTCTCAAAGTTTCCAAAGCAAAGAAAAGATAACACGACCCAGAGTGGACACACAAATATTTGAGTGTCCCGCTGTGATCCAGCACTGAACTTGTGCTCGTGTGATATCTGCTTACTGCACCTCCTGATTGCCGCGATCAGCTCAAGTTAGAAACAGTGTTTGCAGCACTAACGGCAGCACGTGTGGGCAGTTTCTCTCTGTTATCTTGTTTTAAGGGTCCTGCTTTAAACGAGCATTAGAACAATGAAGAGCCAAATATAAGAAAGTCAATTTTTCCACTCAGGTTCTGCACAAAGCTGACTTCAGCTGAGGTGATGTTACCCCTGCTCATGCACATTCTTTAGCCTAATTTTCCCTGCTTGACATCAACATTTGAGCCGGTGACGGTTTTGTTTATGGCTCCATAATCTCATGTGATTAACTGTAACTGCAGCTTAGCATGTGAGTAAAACAACTGTTTTTGCTGCTAATTCGAGCTTCTCTCCAGCATCATACCTGATGTGAAAGTTCTGGATGTTGACATTCTTGTATGGCGCAGTCTTCCTCTGGCACCACAGCAGGAGGCCCTCTTTGGCAGATGTCTCTGTGGTTGGAGAGAAGGGATCATTGTGAAGTTGGAGGAACTCTCAGGCTTTTACTTTGACCGACTCTCCACTAATCCCTGTTTAGTGGTGGATTAAGTGGAGGTGAAGAGAACGGGACGCATGTGTGACTGCTCGGAGGTTTCATGCTCTCTTATTTCCAGCGGACACCAAACGGTATTTAGTAAGGACCCCGTAAAGTAAAAAGCACCTCAGGCTGACCAATCAAACCTGATCACGTCCGACAGTTAAACTGGATTACCCTGTAAGTGCATTATACACGTTAACTATGGGCAGCGCCGCATCCCAAACGTTTCCACCTCAATAGGAAAAAAAAAAGCAACTCGGACACATTCGTATACAAATGACCACAAATTGCCTCGAGCCTTTATGAGGCATTGTGCAGCTTTTTAAGCTCAGTACAACACTGAGACTCTGTGTCAGTGAAAAGTGTTTTCAGCTGCAAATGAAGACAGTGAGCGGGGGATTCTTTTCAATAAATGTTCCCACACACACACACACACACACACACACACACACACGCTACCTTCCACAGAAATGTCTTGAATGGCAAAGCGGAGGATTATGGTCCAGATCATTCCCAGGGTCATCTTGGCATTGCCATCTACGATCTCTGCAAGAAGGCAAAGCACAGTAACACTTTAGGGTTAGCGGGTACTTACAGTATAAAATACATTTCTCACATCTGGCTGATTTGCTGATTTCCAATCCAAGAAATGGATCGGCGCAGACTCTGAAACGTTGCCACACTGGGCTTTACAGACTGCATCCATCCTTGATGTGGAAGAGGAAACAGTCAATAAAATCCCTTCTGCAGGGGAAATACAAGAAAGAGCTCTGAGGAAGACAGACGTGTGCACACAAACAGCGCATTGTCCCGACAGACCTCATCCAGCCGCGCTCGATGTGAAGGTTACGACTGTGCTGCTATTATGCGTAAATGCATTTACTGTAAATGCTGCTGCAATAACGGTTACGTGTACTTCAGACGTCTGGAAATCATTTCCACTAAAATGATCAAAGTTTAAAGATGCTACAAACACAACAGAGCCAGCGGCTGTAGAAGCTCGGGCCAGCGCGGTCTCTATAATTAATGTTGACTGTGAACAGTTTTTTATAAAGCAGCTAAAAACAAACACCTTTCCTTACACTATGTCGCCTTCTCTTTCCTTTATAAATGCTTGTGGGGCCAACAGTCTCACAGACTCACACGACCTAACATGCACTTGCACTCGGGCCAGAACACAGAGCAGATATGCTCCGGTTACAGCACACCCAGAGGGAGGCTGGCTTCGTTTGCTGCTAAGAATGCCATCTATGTTTTGATCCTTATTTACTTAAATGGTTGTTTGATTTATCAGCGTTCAAAATCTTTTAACCTTGATGCCGAGATTAGACAACCAGAGGTCAACTAGACACCTAAACTCAGTTTTAATGATTTTCCGTATGGAGCGGCTGAAGGAGTGCGCAGCAGAGCCTTTATGAATGAAACATGTCACGATTGGCTCATTTCAGCTGTCAATCAGCTGTGCGCCTGCAGCTGAAGGCTGTGAATGAACTGCCCGCGTCGAGTCCTCTTTGTGCTGTCGATAGGGAAAATCCCCTTCAACAGGTCACCCCGTTTGCCCGCCTCCAATAATCATTTGTTTCTGCCTCTAATCCAATAAGGCTCGGAGCAGGGCAGCCCCACTGCCGCTCGACTCTGACCGACAGACTCCGACTGCGATGCCAGTCAGACGTCTGTACATGTAACGCGCTGCGAAGGACGGCCGCGACAGAATTAGGAGGCAGAAAAAGTCGAGCTCGGCGCTTCGGGCTCACACATGCAGATACATGTTGAGATTAGCTCTAATGAACATGACTGATCCACCGGGGGAAGAACAAAAATCCTTCTAATTCCATTTGAAACTGCATCCCCCTCTTTTATCCCTCACTCACAACAAACCCCCCGAGGAGCCACACAGACGTGAGCCTCCGACTAGTCGCATCCCACGACCACAGCTAGCAGAGCGGGAGGACCAGGAGGGGATTCCAGGCGGATAATCTGTCTGGAATGCCGGTCTGGCTTAGGAGCTTTTATACTATTACTCTGGGCAAAGCAAAAAAAAAAAAAATCTCCAGTTAATTTCAAGTCATTTTTGTCCTTTTCGGACAATTAAATGTATAATGTAGCTGACCGGCCTCGAGGGTCAAATATTCATAAACATCAAGTGTGAGTGGGACGGACCTGTCTACAGATTCTTACTGCAATCATCTGAAATTATTACCGATTTCAATTAACAAAAGGGTTCACGATCAACATAGTACCACGAGACTTATATCATTCCAACATTATTTATTTTCAGCCATAACGCCTTTTTCAGCTCTGTAATGAATCCAAATATATCAACACAAATACTGAGGTTGATCCAGAGTGATCTGTATTTAAAATAGTTACCATACTGTTATTGGGTTTTAATACAACAATACTGTAAGGCACTTACAAAGGTGGACATTTATACAGCTTGTGAATTAAAAATATCTGAAATCATTGTTTTATTCAGTCCAAGTTTATGAAGATGAAGCCAAATTGTGCCCTCATCAGATTTTAAGTTGCAGCTCAGCTTCTGTCATTAAAACCTCCATTTAAGGAGTTCTTCCAGGATTTCATGCACGACGCTGGCAGATGATGGAGAGACTAGCTGGAACCGGGGTTTAAGCCCCGGGGTTTAAGCCTGGTCAGAGGTTAGCTTTATTAAGCGGCACTGAGGAGGGACGGGAGTGCCTGTGCTGACTAACATACAAGGTTTCAAATTATTTCAAGGCTCACTTCACAAAAAGTTTTTTTTAATTATACGCCTTTGTTTTTAGTCAATTCAATTTTAAAGGAGAACCTATTATGCTGATTTCTAGGGCCATATTTTCATTCTACTAGAATAGACTCCACTAGAGCAGCTTTTACAGTTCATCCTGTCTGAACTGAAGTCCCCCAGTTCATCCTGTCTGAAACAAGGCATTTTAACATCCCATTACACAGACTTTCTTCCGATTGGCTATATGCCTGGGTGACTGCATTAGGCCTCAGTCACATAGGTCTAGAGACCTGTCGGAGACCAAGGGAGAAAAGCATATTCCCCAGCTGGTTGGTAAGTGGTTGGCAGGAACTCGGTAAACTGGTTGCAAAGACATATGTGGTGCTGCACCAAAGACCTCCCTGTGACGGCTTTGCTCAGCAGCTTGCTTGGGAGTCACAGACTTGTCTGCAAACCTGCTCACCGAGCAGCAGTGAAGCTGTGACGAGTATGGCTCCAGAAATAAAAACATTCGCCTTCAAAGTAAAAGTTGTACTTTTTGAAATGTGTTGGTTGCAGCAATAAGGTACAAATTGTACTGAATGTTCTCTGTTTCTGGTTTTCTGTTGCACTTTTTCAAGTTTCACTACAACTCGGAGAGTAAATGGTGGCAAAGTCGGTGTCGTCCGTGCAAGCTATGGGCGCCTGAGGCAGTCTGCTAGTAACCAAAGTGTAGCAACTCGCTTCACCCAGTGAAAGCCAGCAACTCCAGCAACCACTTGCCAACTGGTTGTTCCCTGACGAGCAGAGGTTGCCGGGGGGGTCACGGATCAGTCTCTAGGTCAGTGTGACGACACCTTAAAGCACTCGCTGTCACTGAGGCCACACAGAGCCAAGAAACACCTGTGGGAAGCTGAATGTTTGGAGAAGCCTGGATCTCACTGATTACTTGTACATATGGTGAGCTTTTTTTTTTTTAATATAAGGAAATAAATAAGTCAACTTTAAAGGGTCAGTTAACAAAAAAAATTCACATATTTTATTTTTAATCGTGCTGAAATTTCTGTTCCCATCTCCAGACAGTGAGAGCACATGGAGAGCACTGAAAACTACATTTATAGGCAGTATATAGAGAAGTTATAGAGCTCGACTTGGAAAAGCAAATATATCTGTCACAACAGTGCATTCGGACCATGATTCTGACGGCAAAAGCTGCCAGATAAGACGGGCAAAAACAAAACAAAAAAAACATGCTTTCAATGTTTTAAACAGCTCAGTAAATTTTCTGTTTGCTTTCACTCTAAAACGTCTCGGAACCAAAACCATCTGCACGGGCTTAATAACCCAAATAGAGTAAGCAGAAAAATATCTGATAATAATGATGCATTTTAAGATCATTTACAACTGTTGACACACTTCCTGTTTGTTGCAACACACGTGTGCAAACTACACATACATGCATACATACTACAAACCCCTCCAAAAGTATTAGGACAGTGAGGCCAGGTCCATTATTTTTACTGTAGCCTGAAAACATTTTGGTTTGACATTAAAAGATGAACATGAGCCAGCAGTTCAACATCTCAGCTTTGATTTTCAGGCATTCACATCTGGATCTGATGCACAGTTCAGACGATAGCACCTTTGGTCTGAACCCACCCATTTTTCTTGTGAGCAAAAGTGTTGGAACATGTGACTGACAGGTGTGTTTGGTTGCCCAGCTGTGTCCCGTTACATTGATGAATTCAGCAGCAGATGCTCGTGCTTACAACCTCGCTGCTCAAAGGAGCGACACAGGAAATCGTTCCTGCGCGGCGCCTTTATAACTCATCCACAAACCTGACAAACTCTGAGGACATCTGACTGGAAGCGACTAAATGATCCTCACATAGTATGTATGCATACTCATACATACTATGCTCATGAACCCATACTTACCCCACTGCCTGCTCACTGCACAAACACTCTTCTTTTTATTGCAAAATTGTTTCCTTCATTGCACAAACTGCCTGCTGCATATAACATGTATATATTTATATATTATTATTTTCTTCTACTATTTTTTACTTTTTATATTATTCTTATATTTGTATTTATTCCTTATTATTCATATTTATATGCCATTCCTATATAGTCTTTATCTCTGCTTTCTGTAAATTGCTTGAAATACGCTGCTGCCCGACAAGCTAATTTCCTCTAGTGTGATCAATAAAGATGTCTGTCTGGATTATTCAAACAATAAATGGTGCTGAATGTCTACGCTCAGTTTCATATTTGGGTTTCCCTGCGCAGACCGTGAAGATGAACCGTTACCGAGGTGATGGAAGGGCTGAAGTTCGGAGAAAGAAAAGCTCAGGATCCCAAACATACGAGCTCATCGGTGAAGCACAGCGGAGGTGATGTCATGGCCTGGGCTTGCGTGGCTTCTCCTGCAGCGGGCTCATTAATCTTCATTGATGATGTCACACATAATGGCAGCAGTGCAATGAACTCAGAAGTCTACAAAAATATTTTGTCTGTCAATTTAAAGAAAGATGCAAGCAAACTGACTGGGAGATCCTTCAACATGCAGCAACACACTGTCACAACTACAAAGGAGTTCAGGGGCAGGAAATGGAAGGTCTTAGACTGGACTAGCAACGCTCCAGACTTAAACCCCACAGAGCACCTGCAAAAGAGAGCAGCCCCCCCAAAGCAACAACAGCTGACAGAGGCAGCAGTGACAGCCTGGAAAAGCATCACAAAAGAAGAACGCAAAGGTTTAGTGATGTCAGGCTTGATGCAGTTATTGCAACTAAATATTGAGTCTTATTCACTTTAATCTATTTTAAGTTTATCTGTTACAAGACAAAGAAAAAATGGGCCGATTCAGACAAAAAGGTGCCGTCTTCTGAACTGTATTTCAGATCCAGGTCGAAATACCTGGAAACAAAAGCTGACATGTTGATCTTTGGTCTCATATGTTCCAATACTTTTGGAGGGGAGTGTACACAATTTCCAGGAAAATGCTAAACAAGGGCACGTGGTCGAGATAGGACCGATAGAACAAACAGATAGAGAGAGAGAGAGAGAGAGAGAGAGAGAGAGAGAGAGAGAGAGAGAGAGAGACAGCGAGAGTGGAGTGTTTTCTCTGATAAAGACTTGTTTACCTTCAGATGGGAGGAGGATGGACATCCCCGAGTTATTTGTGCTGAACAATGAGCAGCCTCAGCCCCAGAGGGGACTGCTGATCCTAAGATCTGCTCTCAGAAAATGCACTGCGAAGCACAAGCTCTGCCCGAGCACTCTGCAATGAGGATCTCATTAAACTGCACAGCAGCCTGTGCCACTGCCATGGTAACGAGCGGGCGGGCGAGAGGGGGGGCCCGGGGGCCACATTACACATAAGTGTTTACAGCAGAACGGTAGCCGCCGGCTCGGCCGATGACCTAATTAAAAATCAATAGGCGACAACGTGAAACGCAAACAAACTTAGACGAGTTCGTTCGGCTTTTGCGGAGAATGTGTGACCTTCGCTCTTCTGTCACGGTTAGAGAGATGTGACATCACTCACCTTCTGCTCCAATAGAAACCAGCTTCACTCCTTTGCTGGCGATGAAGTCGAGCGCTTTGTTAACGTTGGAGATCTTGTGGACTCTCATTTTGCCTCTCTCTGGTTTGGCCAAGCGCTCGCCTGGACAAGAAGCACATGAAACTTTATAAGCGCTCACATTTAAAAGAAATAAAAACTGATTAACGACAATACATGACATCTTAGAAAAAACACGTAATGTTTGCTTTTAATATTTCATTCTGATCTCCAGCTACAGCTCTGCTTTCCGTCTGTGTGATCAAATTTGAAGGATCTGATTCCTCTCATAACCAGACACATTACGGGAGATAAAGTTGTTGAACTTGTGCTCCTTTAACTGAAGCGGGCAGCAGAGTGTTGTGTATGGCATAATTCAGCTGTCAGAAATACATTTTTTAAGAAAGCATAGTGTTGAGCTGGCGCTGGGATTCTGGCAGCAGGTGAAAGTGCTGCTTTCATTCAGGTAATCTTGTTAAGCAAGGAGCTTTTTTTTTTTTTTTTTACCTGAGATGACCTCCAGAAGCAGCATGAGTTTCAGCCCATCCCGGAAGTCCTCTTCAATGTTCTCAATCTGCGTGCCTGCTTTCCTCAGGTGGGAGTTACACCAAGCTGTAAATGTCTGTATTATTGGGGGGAAGAAATCAGATAAAGACCCTCAGTCACTGCATGTAATCTGCTGCCAAACACGTCAAACGTGAGCCAGCGAGCTTCTTAAAGGAGTCTACTTATCAAGCTCCCAGAGTTCCTTTGTCTGCACTGTGCTGTATCGCAGGCTGATTAAATTATACAACCCGGTGACACTGGCGCTAGTTCAAAGGAATAAAGCAAGGTGGAGGTGAGATTATTATAGCAGGAGATTATTTGGGTTAGCACGTCTATTTGTGAAGACGTGAATATTTTTTCCCCAGCCAGCTGTAACATGACTTACTCTGTCTTTCACATCATAGCCTGACTCCTTCTCCTTTCACTATGGACTGTATCTGAAGTATGCACTGTTGCATTAACACTGTAATATTCTTGCTACTGTATATGTGTGACTGCTACAGTGGATGGTGAATGCCATAAATCCTGCATTTTTGGCTCACTGCATGCTGCATGCTGCTTGGCATGTGTAATAGGACTAAAGCTTTCTCAGACATATTAAATAATAGCAGCATGGGTACCAGAGTGCACCACAATTACTGGCTGTATAAGCAAAGAGCAGCTGAGTCCCGTGGGGATGCTATTAGCTTTAAGGCACTGATTTGGTAGAAATAAGAGGATCCTCAAAATCATCAGAATTCATCCTCTGGGAGCCACGAATGTTTCTACAGAATTCATGCATTTTCTGGGACTTCAAAGTAGATTAGACATTTTTTCAGTCTGGCACAACATTGCAGTCCAGAGGGAAACGCTGCCAGGAGAAGATGTCTGTTTAGAATATCTGCAAACAAAACACTGAAACACTGCCAGCTCCATTTATGTTTGTGAGAGCCGAGCTAGTTCTCCTACAGGGGCTAATAAACCACAACATCTGAGCCTCTGCTGACAGACAGATGTAATCCCTGGCCCCACCCTTCCACCTCTCCCTGTGGTGCCAGCGATCGAGTTCTGGACGCTCGTCACTGAACCACAGCACACTGGAGCATTGTGTACATACAGTAGGTGTAGCAAGCCCTGGATTCTCTAGCATTGCTGGCATGCAAACATGCTAATGGAAACCATCTGGGCCAGGACGTCAACCACCCAACAGGAGCTGGCATGAGGAGTGGGCCCATTATGCACCCTGCCGCGAACGCCTTTTTATGAGTTCCCGGGTTAATTGCATCCAGGGCCCAAACACCAGACACCATGTTTCCTCCCGAGAGCTGAAGGAGGACCTGCAGGAGCAGAGCCAGGCGTTTATGAAAGCCAACACTGTCTTTCACTGGCCTGCTTTCCACTGCTGCGGAACAAAAGCCACTTAAAAGTCACTGGCGAATGGGTTCGAAGCACTTGTGGAACTTCCGCAATGAGATCACTCTTAAAAACGGAGCGGCGTGAGGTTTACGCGGCTATCAATAAACGACAGTGTGGAAGAGCTCGGTTTAAGATGCGTGCCGGTTTGATGGCATGCGGCGGCGTTTCGGTCGCTGAAAAAGCTGGCCGAACCTCCGCAGATACTGCAGGAGATGCGGAGGGAAACGAACAGATTATATGGTGCTTCATCCCCCAAGGGCAGGCCTGACAGAAAAAGACCAGCAAAGAAGATTTATGTGCAAATAGCAGGCACACGCCCTCAGCCCAGGAGATACTGTGTTCCAGCAATGCTGCTCATAATTTAAGTCAAGCTCCAACAGGCACTAGGATTATCTCAAATACCTTAATCAATACTCGCTAAAGGGGCTTGCCAAATGTTTTAAAGAGTCGAGGCAGAGCTGTGGTGTCAGCAGCTCGTGTGAACACTGTGTAATTTAATCAAAGCGTTTAGATAAGCCGGCTCTGCAGCGTCACATTCTTACAATGGGCTTTATTGTCTACAATGTCATTGTTGACGAGTGCCGGCTCTTTTCCTCCCTCCTGTTTGTGAAACGCCTTCAGAACGCCAGAAAGACCATCTAACCTCAAACAGCTCCACGGCAAAGGAGGGCGAAAAGGCCGGAGACCTTCTTAAGGAAGTGGTGTAGAAAATACAAAGGGGAAAGGTTTCTATGCTTCTTAGGTAAGAATGAGCACATTTTCACCTAAAACTCACGATCAGTGCAGCTTTTATGAGGACCAGACTGGTTAAAACGCTCCGAGTTGAGCTGCAAAGAGCACAGTTGTGAAAACGACTAAAAGTTCACAGGAGGAATGTTAGCTTGTTAAATGTCTTGGAAGAAGTGCAAGTTTGGCTGCTCCGGGTTGGACAACAGGCCTCCTCCTGACAAGAATTAAGCAGCCCTCCTGCAGTTTCTCCAAGTCTCCGGGTCACTGTGGAGTTTGGCAGCCTCACACAGTCCGGTCTGGCAGCCACCTGCACCGTCACATGACCCCCCCCCCCCTCTGGCTGTGCTGTGGACTACACTCCCAGGCACCTTCAGGTGTTCTGGGGCTCTTGGCAGGGCAGGACTCTGAGTTACTGGTCCACTGATCACAGATTACTGCATGAGCAGACAGCCAAGAAGGCCTTTGGGCTGAAACGCTGTAGTCACTCTAATCTCTCACTCTCACACACACACACACACACACACACACACACACACACACACACACACACACACACACACACACACA
>JAVDPK010002772.1:503517-535090 GCA_034780415.1 Cichlasoma orientale | reverse complement strand
ACACACACACACACACACACACACACACACACACACACACACACACACACACACACACACACACACACAAATAAATCATAAAAGAAATGTGTCCATTCTGTAGACCCAACATGCACTCAGAGGTCGCCGCATTTAAGGAACCTGCCAGCAACATTACCCAACACAGTAATAAGATCTGGTTCAGTTCTCGTCCTAAAAGGTTTTTCCTCCTGTGAGGTTAAAAGTGAAGTCGGTCTGATCCATCTTCATTCACTTCTTTAGTTCTTCATCGTTTTCCATCAATAAATTGTTTGGATGATGATTTTTGGAGTATAACATTTTATCCGGGAAGATTTAAGATCCACTTTTAAGGATTCTTGGTTTAAAAACAAGATAGTTCACTCCCCCCACCCCATCCAGCACCATCTGAAATCAGGCTCCGACTACATCAAACATGACCAAGAACTGCTACACCAAGCTGGACTGAAAAGTGTAGCAACAATAACAATTACCAGCCTTAGGTAAAGGTGACCGATTCCCACTGGCTGCTCCTCGGCACTGAAAGTGACGCCACCACTGTGCAATGAATTTCCATATGACTCAAGCTGGTCTTTGCAGAAGATTACCAGAAGCACAGCACAACATAATTAATTCCTGTGGTTGAGTCCTGCAGGAGCTACAAGAGAAACACGTCCTCAGAGAGTGATCCACGAGTGCAGCCGCAGGGTTTTCCCTGCACACAGAGCCTGTGCATTTACAGCCAGAGGATGCAGGACAAGCAGCATGGTCAAAAACGTGTTCTGCTGACTGAAACATCGCCCAGCATCAGACACAATATAACCTGTTATCAGGTTAATATAATCAAAAATTCAAAGAATTAATTTTTGACAAACCGGATTAAAGAGGCCAGAGTTTCATGTTCTCTGTAGCTGACTGAGACTGATGGTATCAGCCTCTGTGTCTCATCAACGTCTCTCTGTATGATTGTTAAAAAGCAGGAGCTGGTTAAAAAAAAGTGTTTTTGGATCTGCAACAGAAGGACTAACAGAGGTGCCCACATCAATACAGAAAACTGACCACAAGCCCATGCAGCTGTTAATACTGCCTTAAGCATCAGAGAGATTAAAAACTGTCCACTGTATGAATGCACAGTGTGATGTGCCTCGTGTGAGTCCCGTGCACTCCATGTGTGATTGTTTGGTCCTCGTACAGTTTGTCAGTACAGTATGTGCTGTGAATCTCTGTAGGCTGTTAGCATGTCTGCTCCAGAGTCCTGCCAGTGCAAACTCATTCTCATTACTGCAGTTTAACACAGTCTGTTGCAGCTTCAGCAGCATAACGTGTAACGGAGCAAAGTGAAAGCACGGCTGAAGCACCGAATGTGTCTGTGGGAGGAACTGGAGGGTCGTAAAACGCTGAGGCCTCCCCCGTTCTCTGGTCTCAGCATCCTAGAACTGAGGCAGACTGTAAAAACAACAGGGGTTCAGAGCGGGAGAAATCTGCTGCACATCAACTTTGGGGAAGGCTGCCAGTCAGCATCATCGCATGCAGAGTTTTTCCCATGGCAACCACTGAATGCACAGTTCAGGACCCTGGAATACTGCGGGATAACCTGGATAACCTGCACGCAGTGGTGATAAACACTCAGTACATAATTCATGTCTCTGGGTTTTTTTAACCACCAATGAAAAGAATCTAACTGACATGACTCAACGTAAGCCCTCAGTCACACAGGCCCAGAGACCAGTTAGCAACCATATGGCAACCAGACTGCAAATGTGCATGCCCTCACTGGTTGAGTGGTTGCTGGCAGTTGCTGTGAAATTGGTTGCAGGTAGGCAGGTCAAGAGGTCAGTCAGCGACCTTATGGTAACTCCCTGCTGCTAGGGAAAGGTGTGCTTTCTGCAACCAGTTAGCGGGTGGTTGCTGGCAGTCACTGGCATGAAACTGGCTGCAAAGAGGTATGTGATGCTGTACTGAAAGCCTGCAGGTTGCTGCAGTCGCCGGTAGTTTGCATGGCAGATGCTGACTTGGCTGCAAACTACTCGCAAAGCGGCAGTGAAGCCGTGCAGGCGGACGGTCTCTATTCCCGGTTTGAGAGTAAAATGGGGACTTGTGTCCAGACAGGTGGGCACCTTTCACCAAGGAAGTTTTTGGTGCAGCACCCTCTTTGAGGCAGATAGTAGATCCTTTTAAATACATGATGAAGGTCAGATTGACTGAAACTTCATGATTAAAGACGATACAGATGAAGGTGGACTTGATTTCAGCAGAATCACCCTGATGTGACTGTACTGCACTAAAACTAACCTCACTGAACTCCATCACCGCAATCACGTCTCACTGTGTAAATCTCTCACACATTTCCCTCTTCCTTAAAAACCCACTATCTCCCCTCACGCCTCTTCCTCTGCTCCCAGCTTCCCCCTTTTGCCCACTCTCCCACTTCATTAATCACCCTCAGTTAGAAAAGATTTCCTGCCTCTCTGCCAGTTCCATATTAGTACAATCCTTTTAGTGAAACAAGCCAGCTCATGAGAGCGAGCCCCTGACATATCCAAACACGCAGGCAGGGTGAGTTTAGCGGAGAGAGGAAAGGCAGACGGTGCTGGCAGAGCCTTTGACACAGGAAGGCGCTTTTCAGCACCGCGACCGGTTTCTCAAGCCTCGGCCTCCAGCTCGGGCCCCTCGTGTCCCCGTGAAACCCCAGAAACAAGCAGATAAACTGCAGTGAAAAAGAGTCTAGGAAAATATCTTTCCACCATCTCCTCCAAGATGTTCAACAAAGACAGTAAAAAAAGGGGTTTGAAGGGGGGGGGGGATTTTTGTTTTATAACACATTTCTACTTTTTTCTCGTCTTTGGGTTTAAACTATGTTTTCCTAGTTCTGTACATGTAAACAAACTAAAAAATATGTATTTTTGATCCCAAAACTTTGCTTTATATATTTATAACATATCATAATCATATTATATGCATCATTTTGCCAGATAATGCCAGTTACTAGTGGTTTTGATTCAGGTTTTTCAAGCCGTTGTCTCTTCAAAAGTTGCCTTAAAAAAAAAAGGTAAAAATGTTCAATTAAAATAAAAAAAAATAATAATTTGATGTATTTTTGGGGCAAAAAAAAAATCCCTCTAAAATCCACAAAAGCAACGTTTGATAGGAATAAAGAACATTTTCTATTGTTTTACAATAAAAATGGAAAATAATGCCTCGTGTTACTAGGATAATCAAATCAACAACATAAAGAACTGCGCTGCAGCTCCGGCTGTGACCAGAATGAATCCTGTCTGGAGGAGTTGGCATGGCAATGGGCCTGTGTGCACGCTGGGCAGGTAAAGACTGTCATCTCTAAGTGTTTCTCCTGCCGTCCTTTCGCTCTGGCTCGCGGGGCAGGAAAGCGCTGACGCAGAGGTTTTTGTGCCAGGAAAACGGAGCTGCTAACAGCCGTACGGCACTCTCCTCCTCCTCAGACTCCCAGATGATTTGCTGATGCGTGATGGATTAGGACACCGCGTTTAAGCCGACGTGCTCGCCGAGCATCCTCGAGGAGCAGCTGTGCAGGAGAGGAGCGCCTTCCTCGGGGGTATGTGAGCGGTAAATGACAAGGGGGTGAGTTTTTATTTTTCCCGTACACGGAGAAGAGGAAAAAGCTTAATCACAGCTCTGTTCCTCATTTTATTTCAAATAAATTACAGAGACGTTTAGATTCGCTCACGCAAAGCAAATCAGCACAAATCCAGTCGACTGAGTTGAAGTTTGGTGAACTTTGACGCCGCCGCCGAACAATAATGAGCCACTGTTACAGTGCTGACCTTTGAGGAAACAAAGGTCCAAAGAGACAAAAATACAGGACCTTATTGTATACACTGAGCCTGGATCAGAACCAAAACACTGAATAACTTTGTTGCTAATCCGTGAAAGGCCTCAAACCTAAACTAAAGCTCAAATGCTCCCCTGTGCCTTTTAGACAATGCTATACGCTGATATTGGCTTCATATATTGGTCACATCCTGCCATCCAAAAACCAGAACTGACAATAAAGGTCTGGCAGAGCAGTTCCAACAAGATTCGGGTTACTGCCGTCTTCGGTTTGGAGGCACAGAGGGAAAGAGAACCCTGCAGGACGAGCCAAACTGCTGTCTGGACGCTCTGCAGACTGCTGCGCTGTGGCTCCGTGCATCTGGCAAGCAGTACGGCTTAAAGCCCGTCTCAGCAGCTGAGGGGGGGGGGGGCAGAAAAGAAGACCGATGGTATGGAGAGGAACAACTATGTTATATGTTCACGGACAGCGACAATGAAGACTTAGAAAGAGAAACTAGAGTTACTATCTCTAAGCCTCCCTCCCTTTAGAGGTTTTCCAACCATGCCCAGCTTGTGGTGAGGGGGGGGGGGGTGGTATATATCTTGTCTGGCCTAAGACGGTCTCAGGATTACCCAGGAGGAGGATCTGGAAAACGTTGCTGGATCTTAGCCAGCTGCCACTGCCACTTGGATAAGCAGAAGGAAACTGGTGGGTGGGTGGATGGAGGCTGCAGGCCTCCACCATGAGTTTTACATGGATGTGCATATAAGTCACACTGAAATGCACCAAATGTGAAACATGGCCACAATCTCCCCTCCTGCTCCAGAACGAGGGCTCAGCAAGGGCCAGAACAGTGTTTTGGAGAACACTGTGATGTCACAGTCAAGTTGACCTTTGAACTTTTGGATATAAAATGCTTCATCATCTGATTGATCATTTTAAATTTGTGCCAAAATAAAAATACTTGTGGTATTTTATGAATCAGTGGTTTTGCACTCTGTCTTGACATCACTGACCTTTTAGGGAACAGGGAGCAAAGTGAGGAAGCTAAAGTTAAGGCTCACCTTAGTGAGTGTGAAGCAGTCCACAGAGCAGTTTCACTGTGGTTTGCAGTCAGCTGTCAGACAGGGTGTGAACTTAACTGCTACTACGACAACTTTTATAGCAGGAATGAGCTCAGTGGCAGCACTGTCTGGGCTCAAATGTGGGAACACGGCTTTAAAAAAGTCTGACCAAGAGTCTAGTCTCACTTTCTTTCCACCTCTGGTCACTGAGCTGCTCCTCTCTTTGGTCCTAGTGGAGTGTGCTGCGCTACAATATCACCACAAGCAATGAAAACAGCGGCCGTAGCTCCCAAAAGCAACACCGCGCTGTAATCATCTATTTATTTCACAAGTGTGCTTAGGAACGATGCTACCGGTCAGTCAGACAGGTAAACAAACAAACACAAACAGAAGCCCCTAACAGCCCCGCACAGGTGTGTAATAAGAGCCACGGCTCTATCCATCCTGCTCAGAGTGAGTCAGACAGGAACAATATGAGCTTTCTGCCTCCTGAACCTGGAGGAGAGATGAAGGGGAGACATCTGCCTCGCTCTCTCTCTCTCCCTCTCAGAGCATTCATACAGCTCTCTCATCCTAACAGAGGAAGGACAGGAGTCTCGGGGGCTACCACTAGCAAGGGGGAGTGCTCTGAAAGGGTCGGAGGTCATCATTCATCCCCCTCTGCCTCCTTCCTTTAAAGCTCACTAGAGGATGCAGCCTGACTGCCCACACAGATATTTAAGAGCTCACTTCTCCGGCTATGAAAACAGTAAACGAGGGTGAGCTGAGGCTGTGTGAACCAACACTTACCAGGATAATCCCAGCACTGCTGCTCCCCTCATTGACCCCCCCAGAGCTGCATGACTAAACCTCTCTCTCTCTCTCTCTCACTTTGTTTTCTCAGTTCCTTTTACACTTTCTGGATGAACAAGCGTTCATCAACCTGCTAGGCTTTACAGTCCAGCTTATAGCTGACGCTCACTGACTTTACTCAGACGCATGCACAGGACACCACGTACGTGCATTAAATTACAGCCTGAAGACCTAAAACATTTTAAACATTATACTAACAATAAAGCGACTGCAAAACCAGGTGGCGTTTGCGGATTAATACAGCTCAGAAGAGGAAGCGTGCCTTCCTCCTGCAGCTGTGATGGAGTGTGAAAGTCTAGTCTCTCAGGTGCAGCATCCGTCCGACCAAGCGCTCAAACAGGCTGTTACTACAAACTGCTAACTCAGCACAGTCATGCCATTACATTTAACTAGTGCTTCTTCAGCACACACACATGCAAGAAGGCCAGCGTGAGTACAAAAAAATGCTATAAGGAGCACATATACAGTGAGTGTGAAGCTGGTGCACTGAGATACTGCATGCTGTGCAGGCAAAGCCACTTTGTGCACATGCATGTACACGCTCCTCGCTGTTCCTGCGCGTGCTGACCGAGCCGCGCATCGGCCAGAAAGCGCAGACTGACGAAGAATAGCGGCCATTGTGACCGGCCGACTGATATTTACTCTCCGGCGGCCCAGCGCTGCCCTCCTGCATATTCATGTGTGTGAATAGAAAGTCAAAGCGTGGCAATAGCTCTTCCCTCCGGCGTGTTCGTTTAACAAAGAGCGGCTCGTCTGTGAAAATGCCGCAGAGCGCCTGACACTGGGTGGTTGCTATGACAACCGCAAAAGCCCGGAGACCCGCAAACAAACAGCTCGGCCGCACAGGGGCTCTTAAAAACCCGTGCGCGCGCACACATCTCCGCGCAGCACAGGTTTATGACCTCATAAACGTCTGCTTTCCTCCGTGGTTCACCTTGACAGCAACAACTTTGTAGGGATGATCTGTTGGACCCCCAAAGACCCCCAGTTCAAGCGATCGTGCTCAGATCACATTAACACAGGCGCTGGATCAAATTCCCATCAGATTTCCAAAAGGATGTGTTATTCAATAAAAACATTCTTATTTTAACATCCATCCATTCATCCTCTTCCACTCATACACCTCGGGGTCATGGTTGGGCCGGACCCTGTCCCAGCTGTCACAGGGCGAGAGGCGGGGTACGCCCTGGAGAGGTCGCTCACATTCACGCCTATGGCCAATTTAGAATCACCAATTAAGCTAACCCCAAGCATGTCTTTGGATTGTGGGAGGAAGCCGGAGTACCTGGACAGAACCCACGCAGGTACAGGGAGAAAGGCCCGGCCGGCTGGTGGATCCAAACTCAGGACCTTCTTGCTGCGAGGCAGTGCTCAGCACCGTGCCAGTGTGCTGATTTTTAAAAAGAATAATCAGAACAATAGCGGCTTATGCAGCGACAGCTCTGTTTATTTTCTGTGCTTCTGGCACCTTATTTTTATTGCTGCTCAGATAGTTGTTGAGGGGCGCCACTGTTTATGTAGCTGCTGGCACGCTTTTCTCCGCTTCAATCTGGGACTTTAAGAGAAACATAACACTTCTCAGACACAAATAATTGTGCTATCTGTTAAATTAGCACGGCCTTTTAACATTACGGATGTGCAGGACCGATAAGCAAGTGTTTTTTTTTTCCTTTCAGCACATTTGAAAAGGGACAAGAATTATAAGATTTTTCTTCTTCTTGTTCCTTTTTTGTTAATGAAAAAAGAAAAAAAATGCATACTTAATTTGTTTGTCTTTTTTTTACTTTTTTTTATTTCTGTTTTTGTTTTGTTGTTCTAAAGAGAAGTGAGAAAAAAAGGGAAAAAAAAGGACAAACTGCTGTATCATGTTATGACATGAACAAAATAAAGAAATTATTATTATTATTATAACACTTGCTGCCGAGCTCCCACACTAACATTATGATAGCTGTGTAATACTTCAGTGCTGCTGAAACGGGAGCTTCACCGAGCTCTGTAAGATGCTCCGCCAGGTGCGCTGGGCTCCTGTTCATGAGTTTAGCTGCTACCTGTCTGCAACAGTGCTGTCAATAATTTTTAGTATCAATTTTCCTCACAACCCTGACAGCACTTTCAGATATTTGGTATTAAAGGTTAAGTAACGGTTCTGAGGACATCCCGAATTACAACCGTCGACCACATCGCTGCACAGAAGGGAGCGTCAATCTGTGACGGCACGGCAGGATGCAACTCTAACGGCACTCGCCTCACTGAAGGTGACCGGGTCTGCTCTCTTTGCCTCGGGTCTGCCTTCCCACAGAGGAACCTGTTCATCTGTTGATCATCTTTGAAGCTGCTTTTAGTCACACCTGAGCTCCCTCATTGTTGGGTCAAACTCACTGTAAATGTTTTTATTGTGCTTTTATTTGTTTTTAACCGCAGTTATGTTTTTATTCTTACGTTCTTTATTATGTTGTTTGTTTATACGAGTTCTGTGTTTTGGGTTCTTGGAGATCTAGATTGCAAACAAGTGTGCCTGTAGAGCCCTTTGGGTCAGCTTCTGACCTGAACCTGCACACAACAAGATTGGTTTGAACACAACATCACAGATTTCCTTATACTGTCATATTTTTACTTAAGTAATCTGAGAATAATATAATAGTAATTTCATTTATTTTCCTCACATTTACAAACTGTAGCAAGCTGTGAGGACACACATCAGGCTGCAGAATAACTTGCACTTCCTTCCTGAAGTTTCCATAATTGGTGAGACTAAGAACAAAAAGGTTCACATCTAGACAAACACCTAACTGAGCATGACGCAAGCTGATAAGACGCCGCACTTCTGCTGATCTCACGGCACACAAATTGGATGCAAATCTACGTGCAGATGCTATTCAAATGGAGCCCGGGCATCAAAGAGGCCTCGCTGAGCAGCGAGTCATCCAAAAGCTCAGCGTGAACATGCATCTCCCCGCTTCGCTGGCTCAAAGCAGGAGTCTCCCACCGCACAAAGGCCATTCTGTAAAGGATCCTGTTTCACTGCAACGTATGTGTCCACACTGAAAGTACCGCTTAGGCTCCTGATACTTAAACAAACATGAAGGACTGTGTTTTCAGGAGTACTGAGCTTAAGGGTACAAGGGAAAAGCATGTGCATATACTCACAGATGTATATTTTATCTACTTCAAATACATGATATTGTTTGCTTAAAGTTTCAGTATCAATGCAATTGTGCTAAGAAAGAAGTGAGAGAGAGATTTGGATTTTGGCACCGCAAAGAGAACTTGTTATCACGACTGAGCACAGCTCCGAGTCCTGAGTCATGCCTGAGCTGTCTCTGACAACAGTTGGACAGCAATCCAAACAGATAGGACGAAGCACAGTGGCCCACTTCGGAGTCATGACACAGTAATCGTGAGTCAGCCCGAGCTCGGTTTGCCAGCAGCCGTCGTGTGATGGTTTGTGCCAGAGCAGCGTTTTTCACTGCTGACCGTCACCTGACTCAGAGAAACGCTGAGCTGGGGAGGAGCCACGCTGCACTCGAACAAAGGACACTTTCAACTCATCTACACATCAGCTGTGCTGTATATGTGCTGTATATGTGGTACATTTCTGTGCATCTAACCAGAGGCTTTCAGGAGCACAGACAGTTCAGAAACAAATTTCCTGCTCCAGGATTACCTGAAAGCACCTCGGGGTGTTTAATTCTGCACACAGCCAGAGCAATTAATCAATATCCTTTCTTTCACATGTCAAACAAATATATATCTGTAGTTCCTCACTTCCTCTTTCTGTGTCTCAAACTGTTTCATTGTGGCAAACAGCCCAATGTTCACATATTAGCGTTTGTGCTGATTAGCTGTATCCAAAGTAATCAAACGTTAATGGCAGCGTCTCCATGGTGAGGGTCATATGAGGGTGTTGCAAACATTTTAACAGGTGGTTCGCTTGTTTTTCTATGACCAGAATCTGGGATGAAGCTCTCTGCATCAAAAAGGGAAAAATAGTAAGACCACTTTATTCAATTTCTTATATTCACGTAGCCTTAAACACGGCATTACACACATTAGGAAATGTTTGAAGAAACCACTCAGGTTAAAACGTTACCTCTGGATGAGCCGTGTGTGTGAAATGCCCACTAAATGTTGAGCGATATTAAGAAAACACACCAAACACGGCTGCGTTCCAGCGCTGAGCCATGAAAACGGTGCAGTTTATACACGGGAGCCTCTCGAGAGCCAGACATACAAAAATCAAGCTTTGGGATCATCACTTCCACCTGTGAGTCAAACAGAGAAGTGGTAAATCTCTCAGTTCACAAAATAAACCTGAACTGAAAATGTGCTTCAGGAGAGACGAGCACCACCAAAGATCCGGGTGACACAAACACACAGACCTCAGTCAGAGCCTCTGTGGCCCATTCAGCTCAGCTCCAGGGCCCATCGACTCGCTCTGGCATGAAACAGCCCTTCAAAGTGTCACAAAAGACTGGCCAACCTGCTGCTGACCCTCAAGGAACATCCCAATCTAGCTTCAATATTTTTCCCACAATACGCGTATCATAAAAGCTCAACTAACACACCTGAATACGTGCACCACATACTTTCCATGGCAACAATTACATGAGCAATTGCACTTGTAATTCTGGATACAGTATATAAAACCCTTTAAGACATCTGAGATCACTGCCTGGCTGTTTGGCTCATTGCTGATTTAAATAAACAGCACCTACAATTTAGACTGCAGGTGGCATAAAAACTAATTGGGATCATATTCCTGCACAGCCGGCTATCTAACGACCTGCATCCATGCAGGATGACACGATACACAAATGTGGATGATGTTGATTAGACTCACGCTGCAATTTGGTGTGGAAGCTGAGGGGTTTTTAAATGTGTGTGATAAGCTTGCATTAGAAGAACTGTCCTGCAGAAATAGTGGTGATTTTCCCCAGAAAGCTTTGATGGAGGCACACCAGCCTGCTGCTGAGACCAGGAAAACTAATGAAACCAGGTCCATGGAGGGGAAGTGTCATTTGGTAACGGCTCTATTGAGATGAGGTTCAGACGGATCAGTGATTGGTTCTACTAATCTATCCCATCTTATGGACTTTGAGTTTATTTTTCTCTGTTTTGCTCCTGATAGAAACCCTGCGCTTGGATCGTTTCAGGGCATCACAGCTGAACCACAATATTTCATCAATAGACTCTATTGGCTGTGCCGCACTACATGAAAGAAAGTGTAAACAACTTCATACAAACAAAAGCAACCAAAAGGCTCAACACAAGCAGCTTAAGTGTGAATTCTGCGGGGCAGAGAAAACATTGTGGCGTCTGTGTTTCTCCTCTGGCTTTTCTGAGCTGGATCTGAAGTTTTAATTTAAAAAAAAAAAAGCTGAGAAATGGAAGAAAGTGAAGAAAAACTGTGGGAAAAGAGGAAGAGTTTAGGCGGACATATGTGCACAAATCACCCCCCTGAAGAGCCCCTAACAGCAAAGACTGCACAATTAGCCGCTACCGTGACTGCTGCACCACCCTCCCTCCTGATGCCCATCCACAGCACCTGCCAGCACTTCACACAGCTTAAACCACTCTGCTGCCCCGTCGCTCTGCCAAGGGCTCTCCACTACACACCGACCAGCAGCAGGCCGGCTCTCCTCCTGTTCTGGGTTACCGGGGCGGGGCTGCGGAGGGGAGGTGTCTGTTACTACTTGTAATGAGATCTGCTGCGAGCACTCGACAGAAGCTGCTGCTCCTGCTTACCGTCGCAAATGAAGTGACGTCAGGAGCGTGCGGGCTAATCCTGCAGGAAACTGAGAAAGAAGAGGAGGGCGGGGAGCCGCCGCCGCCGCCGTAGAATTTAAACGTGCATCACAAACAGCACAGAGTCATCAGCACACGATGTGACGCGCCTGCAGGGAGTCAGCTGGAACTGGCCGTGAGTGCTGGTGGAGCAGACGATCAATAGCGGCCACTGATTGAAATTCAGACGTTCGATATTTGTCCCACTTTAGAAAAGTGTAGGACTACAGCAGAACAAACAGCCCCAGGACTCAATTTTTACTGTGACACTCCCCATCCCGAGGACTCGCGTATCATCGTTCTGAGCTCACAGGATCATTGTCTTCCTCTGTGACGTTACCCTCTGCATGCTTAGTTACTGCCTCTCAGCTCTCACAGGCCACCGAGGAAGGCTGAGCCACTGCAGTGAATTTTACTCCTGAATTACACTTAATTGCACACAGTGTAAATAAAATCCAGAGAAACATCCAATCTTCATTGTTCAAATGCTGCAACTGCCCATTTACTACACGCAGAGCAAATAAGAGTGACGCACCACCCTGTGTGTAGTGGAAGACCGGCTTCCTGATAAGGCTGGAGGGAGATTTTCAACATGTCCAGACTAAAACACGCGGGGGGGGGGGGGCTTTTGCCTAAATTCATTGCCACCCACTCAGTCACACAAAGGGGCCAGATAGAGGAGAGAGAGGAAGGAAATATGATGGCTGAGATGTTTCAAACTAACGTTATGGGATGATGTTTGTTTAACAGCCTAAAGTGATTGTTTTTAACCCTGTATCTGACAATGCTCTGTCACTGAACAGCCACTGTCAGCTCAGCCATCCGGGGAGCAGTCTTACACCATGAGGGAAGTGACGTCCTGATCAATTTCCACGGGCAGCAGGAGCAGAAGCAGATTCTTGATGAACATGAGAAGAAGGAGAGTAGCTGGGGTAGGAAGTGTAAGTGCTGAGGGATGCTGGGTTCACCCTCACTTATTGTGACTAACAGCCAGTGCTGGACTGTGATGCTTTGTTCAAAAACACTTCTTCAAGAATGCAGGAATTATATTACAGTTAGTAGGAATATTCTGGGCGTGCGATTGTTTTCTGGCAGTTTCATAGAGGGACTATTCTGGGGCATGCATATATAAAAATGGTGGCAAACTGCTTCCTGGAATCTTCGGTTTCTTTAATTTTACCATGTTTTTAGCTGGTTTAAATTAGGAATGTCCTTTCTGGGGGTTTGGGGGGGGGGTCTCATTCTGGAAACTTTGCAGCTACTCTGACACTCTTAAACTGCTACACACACTGTTTTACCATTTCTTTCAATGCCAAAAGAAAAGTTCCAAAAATTCTAGGAAATAAGATTAGCTGCTTTCAGGTACAGGTGTAATGAGGGGTTCATGCCACTTAAACATCTGCCCATCAAATGTGAAACAGCAGCTGGGTTGGACGGGCGCGCGGCTGCTGGCTGTCGCTAGGTGAAACTAGTCTCAAAGAGGATGCTTCACTAAAAACCTTGCAGTTGCTTTGGTCACTAACAGATTGCTGCAGTCGCCTGTAGTTTCCATGGAAGACACCAACTTATGTCCAAACACTCGCTGTTTACTCTCTGAACTGTGGCGAAACCAGGAAAACTGCAACGCACACCTGAAACAGAACCTTATCGCTGCAGCGCTAAGGCGCAACTTTTACTTCGTCTCCAGTCTGCGTTGCACTTTTCGCAGTTTCACAAACACTTGGCCAGCAGTTTGCAGACAAGTCGTCGTCCTCCGTGCAAACAATCTGCAACCGCAGCGATCTGCAAAAGCAATCGCAACGCGGCTTTCAGTGCAGCACTGTACGCCTCTTTGCGACCATGCTAGCAACTGTCAGTGACCTCGAGCAACCACTCACCAACTGGTTGCAGAACACACTTTTCCCAGCAACAGTCAGTTAGCAAGTTTGCTAACTGGTCTCTAGGCCTGCATGAATGGGGCCTTAGCAACTGATTCCACAGCGACTGCCAGCAACAACTCGCAGCTGGATGGGGAGTACTAATTTCCCAAACACTTTTGATTTTCTTATGTAACTCTGAGCAAGAAGCCCCCCCCCCCCGTCGATGTTTAACAGAGACTGTTACTTGTTACTTTTAATGAGTAACATGCAGCTGATCACATGTTTGGGGTAACCTTTTTACCTGCTAATGACAGACCGAGCAGAGGTGATTCCCCCCCCCCCTTAAAGCACCTGAAGAGGAGAGTCATTTGATAGCTCAAACGCTAACCTCCCTGGTGATGATGAATTATTGACTTCAGGTTGACAGTGTGACAATAGACGGCCCCTTTAACACTCTCTCTTTGTGCCGATGCCTGAAAGCTGCTCTGTCCGGGTCTCCTCTTCCACTCGCTGCCTCCTCGCTCTCCTTTCTCTCCCCCTGAGCTATACCCACACAGCTACTGAAAGGAAAGGTGTGCCTGCGCCCTGTTTTCACCATGGTATCTGTTTACTCAAAGCTTTTTTTTTTATGTATAGGAAACGCACTGCAGCTGCTCCCATTAGGAGGCTTAAAGCTAATACACTAGCATGTGCACAGACCCTCTGAGTACAGTACAAACCCCCTCTTGGCTTCAAAGCAGCGAGCACATGCACTTGAGAACGCATGTGGTTTGATTAATAGCATTAGCGGAAGAAAGACTCGACTACATCCTTCCCATGTGGTGCATGAAAAATTCCTTGGAAACATGGAGACAGATCACCTATAAACCCCCCTCTGGGTCGCATGCTATTGAAAACATGTGACCATAAGTGTGCAGCGGGCCCAGACATGGTCGCATATTGAGCAGTTTATTCTTTGCTCAGCACTGTTGTCTCCACAGGAAATGCACCTTGACCCCAAAGCTCAGAGTTAATGCGGAATCTAAAAGACTCAGAGTTCTCAAAGTGACCACAAAGCCTTGAATGTAACAACAAACTAGTCTGTTCAGGATTAATCGTCATTTATGAAACTCCAAATGAAGCACAGCAGTCAAACTCATCCAAACCCGTGAAACGAAGTAATTAAAATTCAGTGCACAATGGGCCTTGAAACTGTTTTAATGACCTATAACCGAGGGCTTGGGGCTGATTTCTGTACAGCATTTCTAAATTTGGAGCCTGAGAAAATAAGCTATGCAAGAATTTGCATCAGGGCCCTGGCATTTGGGAGCTGTTCAGATAAGAGCCCGGTAATTGCTCACATTTGACTTTTCAAACAGTGTATTCTTACAAACTAAGATGCAGTGTTCAGCTGGATGAGGGCAAATTAGCATGCACCTTCCTGAAACAAATAAAGGCCAAAGTGTTCAGGGATGGGAATTTCAACAAGAGCATGGAAATGTTTTTCCAGGCCAAGAAAGGACGAGAGGCTGTGCAGCGGTCCAGCCTTCCCTCTTCTGACAGCTGGGAACAGCCTTCTCAACCGCTGGCTCTCGCTGCATGGTGACACACAGAGGAGACGCATGCAAAGAGAGCACAAA
The DNA here is from genome assembly GCA_034780415.1 of Cichlasoma orientale. Classification (NCBI taxonomy): domain Eukaryota; kingdom Metazoa; phylum Chordata; class Actinopteri; order Cichliformes; family Cichlidae; genus Cichlasoma; species Cichlasoma orientale. The sequence continues at coordinate 520,125 of JAVDPK010002772.1, read as the reverse complement.
TGCAATGCTGCATGATTATTCTGTTAGTCAGGATGGAAAACAACAAACTGTTCCAGCATATGATCAGAAAAAAACTGCATCTGAAAAAATATTCAGGTGAAAAGTTAGAACTGAACCACTAAACAGCTTTTGAGACTAAAACCACACTCGGGCCAGAGATGCACCAGTTTAAGGCAGGTACACGGCAGCCAGTGAGCTCTCAGCAAATAGTCCTCTTTAAAACCATATAAGGAAACTGGGAGTGGGAACCGACATTTGCCCCTCTAATTCCAGCACTCTGTACTCGGAGCTAAAAACCACCTTAACCACACAAGCTTTATGCCCGTACCTTGCACAGTTGCAGTGCCATTTCCTTGCCAAATCCCGTCAACATAGGCACCTACCAAACTCCTCAAACTGGCCTTTGCGGTTGAAGAAAGAAGGTGTCTTCAGGTCTCAATTTTCCAGTGAAGACACACACACACACACACACACACACACACACACACACACACACACACACACACACGTACACTCACAGGATAGAAACAATGCTGGCTTCATACCATAGCTGGTAATCATGAAAACTCATTGGGTTACATCTGAGAACCATTACTGTCTAATTGTGTGCCAAGGCATCCAGTAGTTCTTCCAAAAATTATTAACTTAGCAAGGGAACAATCACACAAGAAGCAATTAAAGTAAAAAGCTCCTTTACTTTGACATTTCCTGGGCAAACGGTGACACCAGTCCTCCAGCTCAAGCCCCGGCAGACTAAAACCCCTTCCTGAGAGTCCGGCGGGGTATATAAGAGTCATTAGACACAGGTCAGAGTCTTCTGACACGCCGTACATCAGCCAGGAGCTCCGGGCCATAAAGAGGAGAGGTTTTCCTCCTGACTGAAAGCTCCTCATTAGCAGCAGATAACAAGATGTTTCGCTTAATTATGAAACTGACTCCATCAAACCCACATCGTGTTCTAGCCGGATCCGTTTCCAGGCAGAATAAAAAAAGAAGAAAGGAGGCAGAAATAAAAACAGGTGTGAATCCCAAATGAGATAACTGGGAATGGGTGCATGGCAACAGGCTGACAGTAAATGCTCTTTGATGAATAAAAATCAATTTCAGTCAAAATCATCAACAATTCTGATTAGCAGTTCAAGCAGAACAATTCGCTCCTTCAGTTTCTGCTACAAAGGTTAGACTGCTCCTCTAACCATACCCCTCCAGCTGAGCTAGGAGCACGCACATAAAACTTCCTGTGACGGGGAGAGTGGATGATCCCGGGCCCTCGCAGCCTGGGTGTCAGCATGTGACCCCATCAATACAGAAAAACGAGGCAGAGCCCTGAGAGCCGTGACCGGGGCACCGTGACCGCTTCTCTGGGGAGCCCGTGCTGGGATTTATAGTCTGGCTGCGGTAACCACAACAACAATAAGCGTGAGGAGGGTGGCCAGCACCCGGGAGGCCTTGAGACTCCTAATAAGATGTCTTTCATTCACAGCTCAAATTCTGAGAGTTTTTAGTGTTTCACAGGGAGCTGCAGCCACCCTGGCAGATGACTAAGTGACGGAGGAATGGATGCTGAAGCACCTCCTGCAGACAAGCACTCAAAAAGTTGCTCACTTCCCTGAAGCATCTGTGAATCAGGCACAGGCGGCACCTGAGAGACAACTGGGATTTCTTCACAGCCTCACCTTTCCTTAAAGCAGGGGTGGGCAAACTACGGCACGGGGCCCACACCCGGCCCTTTGGTCTTTTTAATCCGGCCCGCCAAAGATTGGTAAAGAATTGCCCAAATCAAATCAAATCAAATCAAATCATAATTATGACTGATGTCGAAGATTCTGAGAATTGCTGCAACAAACACGAGACTTCGATGCGCTGGCAAAAACAGCACTGCTCTCACTAAAAGTACATTTAAATATTAACACCGTAATGCCTTTTTTATGTTTATGTTTGATATGTATGCAAAGGTAAAGGTATCAAAGCAAAAATTTGAGTTTTTATGGGGTTATCCTTTCAGTGTTTCTCAGCAGGGAGAACTGACTTATAGAGGTGCTGTTAGCCGGACGCTAAACTTTGCTCTGTTCGCGAGCACATTAAAGGCCCTGAAAAACATCTTCTCCAAGTCCTGCAGTGTCCTGGCCTGTGCTGTGTCCCACAGAGACTCTGACACTGTTTGGGTTGCTTCATGAGAGAAAATGCTGTTTCCTCTCGTTAGTTTTGTTGCCGTCTCGTCCTGAGGACCAAACAGGAACGGTTCACACGTCAAAGCGTGACTGAGGACATATTTTCAAACTCCGGCTTTGACGATTGCACATTTTTGTGAAGAATGCGTAACACACTGGGAGTGTTTTACATTTGTGCTGGTTGAGCAACAACTCCTCCCAGCAGACTCCAACATGCAGACTCTGTGTGTGTGTGTGTGTGTGTGTGTGTGTGTGTGTGTAAATCACAAGTTAAAATAATGCATCTTCTCTTTAGTCGTTCATAATTTCTGCATATCTCAGTCCTCTCCTGCTTTATTTAAAGCGTGTTTATAAGATTTAAAAATGTAAACAACCCAGGTTCCCTCATAGGGTCACTGACAAAATTACATTTTACTGGCTCAAAATATCAGTCAGGCTCCGTGTGCACAACAATTATAAGCACGCGCGAGTTTAGCCATATGATTAGGCGCAGTCCTCGGTGACACTGGTCATCCGGGCCCAATGACGGGCAGCAGCGTGGAAAACATCACGTGACAGTTTACTGAAGATGGAAAATAAATGTGACACACTCTTCAGCCTGCTCATGTTTTATGTAGTGAAGAGGAGCAACATTTCAGCACATAACGCCTTCATCAGCGCGGAGAGCAGAGCTGCCCGCCACCCAGAGAGAGGAGGGTTGAAGGGGGGGGTTAGTCTTTTGTCACCGCCGGTCTGACACTCTTCTGCTTTTGTTAAAAAAAAAAACAGGGTTTGGAAAGGTGCATGATGGGAACAGAGGAATTTGATGACAGGAAGCGTTTTGTGAGGTGGCCAGAGCTGACATTACACATCCTATTATGCAATGCTGCAAACAGCTGCCAGTGTGGAACAAAACACTCATCTCTCTCTCTTTGGTTTTCTTACTAGAACTAAAACGTCACGCCGTCATTCAAGTGTTGAGTCAGTTTCCTGAATGCTGAAACTCGTCAGATAACGTTATCAAATAAATTCCTTTTTTTGGTGGTGATGATTGATGGTTTTTAGGGCAGCGAGTAGCCAAGTGCAGACTAGCAGACTGCTTGCTCAGAGAGCTGAAACATTCATGTACGGCAAAGGAAAAGCTTTGAACAGCAAATGTTTGGAATTTTTACTTCAGTTATCAAAATTGTTGCCTGTCAAATTTATTAATCAACTAATCACTGCAGCTATGACACACATTTACAGTCACTGTGATGTCTTCCAGAAGCAGGTAAATGCCTGCATGTGGACGCAGGTCAGGATGTCAAATATGGAAGTCTGCTGCCTGCGACGGCCACGCCCAGTGCCGCTCGGTCACAGCGGCGACTGATTCTCTTCACAGATACTTCCTACATATGAATGACACAGAAAGGCTGCACAAAGCCTTCTAGCCTGCATAGCACACCAATTCACTGACATCACAATTCAGAGACATCTACTGACCAACACACTGATTCTGCAGTCACCACAAATGAAAGAGACACACCACTTTTCTCCTCTTTACCTCAGAGAACAGGTATGCTCTGTGTCTGTCTGCACTTTATTGGCAAAAGTGAACAAATCGTGAGATCAGAGGGTCTGATCTGTGACCTGGCTTGCACAGTCTAGGCAGGGGAATGTGGGTGTGGGTTGGGAGCACAGAATTTAGGGGTGTGTGAGATGGGAAGCAGGAGGTGGGAGGGTTACAGGCAGAACCGGTGAAACGTGCTGCAGCTCATACCCTTATAAGGACAAACCTGGACAAATTAGCTGGAGCAGTTAACACCTGAACTCCACCTTCCAGCCACAGGAAAAACAAAATATGACAAAAAATTAAAGAAGTGTGATGATAAAGTTCATTCGGGGTGACACACAAACAATGCAACATGTTATAAAGGTGAGAATGTGTGAGCTTTATGTAACCTCTGGCACAGGGCAGCAGAGACACCTGGGTTTGCAAAGACATTAGGATTTCAAGATGAGGAGATATGTTCATGCGTGGGGGTCAGGTTAAGACTTGAATCAGACTCCAAATATTTTAAGTACTCTCAGACATGCTAGGCTTGTGTGTGCGTGCGTGTGTGTGTGTGTCAAAATGAATTGCAAAATAGCTTGGGAAAAAAGCCCTCACCTGCACAGTGTGCATTTTTTTTGCACTTTTGCACTGTTAAACGTTTAAAAGATGCTTACACAGTAAAGAACCACAAAATATGGACAGCATTAATTTGGCTGTAAAATATTTCCTGCCTAATTATCACATCTTGTCAAGCCAAAGAGCGGTCTGCATTAGCATCCAAACAACAGCGAGCTGGTAAAACTCCAGTTACATTCATATGATTTCAGACTTCTGCCTGCACTATAATAGCAAACACATTCAAATGATCAACTATCATTATATAAACACCAAGATCAGAATAAAGAAAGTTATGGGGAGAGACTGAACGCATGAAAGGCTTCCAAGTTATCTTGTTCATCAGCAGCAAAGCTGATTGCTGAAGCCTGGGAGGAATTCTGCATGCTTTGTGTTTCTGTGTGCACACATGCACATGCATGAGTGTGCACACGTGTGTCAATTATCCATGTCCTCCTTGGGGCACGGGAGGGTGCAGGCCTGCAAAGGGAGAGGGGGCTGCTGTCCCTCTCAGTCTGTAATTGTGTCTGGACAGATCTCAACATAACTTATCAGCGCTCTCAGAGGAGGCAATAATTACATGAATAAGAAATTCCTGCTCGCTGCAGGATGATTAGATCAATGAGGGCTATGCAGGCGCAGAAACGAGCAGGTCATCACAGGCAAGTGTTCCACCACAAATCCTGACTTGTTTGTGATATGGGCTGAAATAAACAGCAAGGTGAAACTGCATCCTCCAGACCTGTGCAAACTCTCTCTTTGTTGCATGATGACATATATACTGGAAAGAGCACCAAAGGAGCAGCAGCATGAGGCAATGACCTCCTGATGTCCGAAGCAGCTCTGTCTACTGTTCACACCTGACATCAGCCCCGCATACCTTTCCTTTACTTCCCCTTTATCTGCTTTCGACCGGTAGCAGCCTGCCGATGACATAATCCAGGAAACCAGAAGTCGAGAGCTTCGTAGAGCAAGAAAGAACGTCGGGGAGAAGTTTTCCAACAGCAGCGAGAGGGGCCGTTTATTACCATTTTTGGGCACGCTTGCTCCCATGCAAGCCCAGCCCAAACCACAGCGCTTACTCAGATTCCACAGCGTTTTTCTTCCCCCTTTTTCAAAGCAGAGGACAAGTATGGGGAGCAGGGAGGGGAAAAGCAGCACCCGTTCCCGAAACAGACCATTCATATTCAGTTTGGGGAGAGGGCAGCTGCTGTGGGACGCGTGTAGAAGATCTGGGCTCGCTAAGAGGGCTTACAGCCCTTTATTGAAAATATAAACTGTGTGCAGGTCGGGTTACAGAGCTCATAATCACCCAAAAGAGAGAAAAAAATCATCAAGTCAAACAGCTAACTCTCTATCACTGTTACAACACCGCAAACAACTTCCTAAAACACAAGCACTCTTTTGTTCGTAGCGCTGGAAAATCCGCAAAATCCGCGCGTAAAATCGCTAAATAAAGAGGAGTCAGTGACTTATGGTGGGTTCACCCCCCTTCTCACACAAATACACTCCATCCCCGGGTTGTTAAGCACGGCCTAATCCACGTCGCATCACAAGCCAGATGACAGGAGGGGCCAGGCACACACCATATGCAGTCGAGCGCATGGCTGACATCTGTTGCGCTGGAAAGGTGGCTATCCCGTCCGCCTTAGAAGTGTTTTTCTGCCCCGTCCACTCCGTCCCGCCCGGCGCACGTAAAGTGCTGCTTCGGGACATTTTATACACACGTACAGAAACGCTACGCAGGATATGCGCAAGTCTCTGCGAGATCTGTAGGCGAGAAAAGTTTGGGAGCCGCAGATAAAAGTAGTCGAAGAAGCCGCACAGGTGATTTTCGCCGGGATAATGAGCCTGATAATTAAATCAAACCACTGCCAGCTGTTCTTCTTTTTTTTTTGGTCCTGTTGGCGCTCTCCCGGCTCCACTAACGGATCAATCTGCTACCAAAGTCGCCAAGCGCACATCCCTGCGGATATGCGGCGACTATATTAATGAGCTGCATTATTAGAGACTAATTATTATCACAGGCAACCAGCCGACTTCCGCACGGGAGGTAGGAGGAAGTCAAACCCCTTACCTTTCTCTGCTGCTTCTCCCATGCAGGATCCAAGAGGAGATCCCGATCCCAGTCATCTTCTTGTTGCATATAGTTACCGTCTGCATCATAGTGATCCATATTATACATGTATTTAAAAAGCTTTATATATATATAGACGCTCTCTGCTTGTCTCGTAAGTCCTCCGGTCCTCGGTGAGGTGATGTTTTTACAGCAGCTCGGTCTACTCTCCTCCAAGCATTCAAGACGGTGTGCGGATGAAATTAACGGTCCACCCCCGGCTTCCCTCTCTCTCTCTCTCTCTCTCGCTCTCTCTTCTTCCTCTATCTGCTCTTATTTTTTTCCAGGCAGGAGCACTCAGCCGTAAGCTGGCAGGCTGGCAGGCGGTAGGCAGGACTAGTATCAAGGAGCGACGGACGCAAAAACTTTGCTTCAGACAAATTGGAATCGATAGCAGACCGAGGCCTCTGATTGGACGCCTCTGGACCTTCAACCCCGCCTCCGTGAAGCAGAGTGGCTATTTGGGCTGTCAGTGGTGAGGCTTTATAACCAAGGTTGACTGCCTGGATCGAGCCAAATATCTGTCAGCCTGTAATTAGTGCAAAGTAACTTTACCGCGTTACTTTAAGCGATTTAATTGAAGGTGCACATATTTAAAAAGTGATTTTTGTTATTTAAATAATTAAAGGCAGTTTTTCCTTAAACAAAAGTATCAAAAGAGTGTACAATCAAAAAAAAGTGAAGTAGAGGAAAGTAACTTTATTCAAGTGGCTTCCTGCGGGCAGGGGTGTTTTTAAATGGGGGAGGACCCACCTCAGAATACCGAGAACAGAAATAAAAATCAGTGCAGAAAACTATCAGAGAGAAGACGATTTTCAGGCTCAGGTGCAGCCCTGCGTCCTGGTACCGAGTTCTCAGGTGAAAAGTGAAGCTTATGTTGGACTGTTGTTCAGCTGGAGATGAACCTATTTAGACTTTTTACTTAAGTAAAAGCTATAATCCTCCTTAAGTAGTTTAATAGTGCACAGGCTGTGTAATCAAAAATATATTTAAAGTACCTAGCGTTAATTGTACTCATTATGTGGAATAATACTTTCCAGAATTATATTATTGGATCATAATAACTGATTTATTGATCTGTATATCTCTGTAACGTTGCAGCTGTTAATAAAGCAATTAATCTACAAAATAATAACTTTTCTAAATCATATTTCTGTTCTCACAGCGCATACCAATTATACCAATCATACCAATGGCCTTAGTTTAAATGTAAAAAGGCTATCAGCTGCTTCATATTGTTGGCTGTTGCCTATAACTTTTTAACATAAAATTGAAATCAAAGTCGGCAAAGATGTCGTAAGAAGGGATTTACAAAAAGTGTCAATTTGACAACTGTATCTATATTTTAAGAAGACGATCATATGACTTGTATCTGCAAACTAGAATAATTTCTACAAGTGCAAAACAAACAAGGGAGTGGTTTGAAGGAGGCCTGCATTACTTCTGTGGAGGTCTGCTCAAAATTGAGGTTACTACTGAGATCCTGCTGAGATTTGATATAAGCTCATAGTCGAATCTATTTAGCCATGAGTGTCTCTGAATTATATAAAGAATAATGTATAAAAATAAATCAAATCAGTGCCAAAACGGATCCCTGTGGAACACATCATACGTGACAGATGCAAAAAGAGATGCAAAGTATGAATGAATGAAACCACACTGACTCTGCAGGGAAAGGTGTTTATAAATCAGTAAGTAGGGATAAACAAAAATGGTCTTAGAATATTTCCAAATAAAATTATGTAAAATGTTACTTTGCACTTAATCTTAACTTATAAGTCATAGCAGCAACACAGCGTTCACTTCATTATAAGCTTGTGGTTGCAAAAGCAGTCAACTCATTTTGAAAACTATGCTGTATCTTTAAATATTGCTTAATTGTATTATTTGAAAATATTGAATTGTAATTCATGCAATGACACTTAAAAAGCACGTGAATGCCAGAGAACACCTATTCTCACATTTTAAGAAGATGACCATATGATTTGGATCTGCAAAATAACCAGAATCATGCCAGAAGAGAGTAGAATGCAATGTGGAATAGAACGTGGTGCAAAGTAGCATGAAAATAAAAGTGTCTCAGGTGATCAAACTAATTGATCACCTGATACTTAAATAGAGCAGGTGATCAGTTCGTTTTGTACACCACAATGAACAAAATATTTTGTTATTTAGTAAAAGTCATGCATATTTACACTGCAGCCAGTATAAAAAGTATTTATTATGTGTGATATTATTGGCCCATATAACAGACATATTTCAGTGTTATACAGAGTCCAGGTGAACCTATTTTATTCCAGGAGAAGAAAAAGCCCAGCAATGTGTGCAAAGCCATACGTGACCACGACCCACAAATGCTGCTGTCTTCTCTTTCAAACGAACTGAGGCAAAGTGGAAACCTGCTCTGCGGTCAGACGCATCAAAATGTTAAATTCTCTTTGAAAAACGTGCATGCTGTATTCCCGGGACGTATCAGCGCAAGCAACGGAACCATCCTGTTTGTTCTCAGCGCTTGGTTCAAAAGCCTGCATCTCTGTGGTATGGGGGTGCATTAGTGCCTATGGAACTGGCAGCTTGCACATCTGAAAAGGCACCATCAGTCCTGAAGGCTACATACAGGTTTTAGAGCAACATGTGCTCCCATCCAGATAAGGTCTTTTTCATTGAAGGCCTTGCATGTTTCAGCAAGACGATGTTGAAGTCCATGCTGCATCTATCACAACAGCATGGCTTCATAGCAGAAGCGTCCGGGTCCTGAACTGGCCTGCCTGCAGTCCTTTCACCAACTATAATATTTGTTGCATCATGAAATGAAAAATATGACCGAGAACACTCAGGACTGTTGAGCGGCTAGAAGCCTCTATCAGACAAGAACAGGACAACGTTCTTCTCCTAAAAAATCCAGCATCTGGTCTCCTCAGTTCCCAGATGTTTACAGACTGTTGCTAAAAGAAGAAGACTGCTCTGTCCTCTGCAGCACTGACTGGGTGCAGGAGCCCAGAGAGGCCAGCTTCTGTTGGAAGTGATGCAAAATGACTGAGATAAAGTACAACCATTACACCATCATGACTGCGAAGGCAAAATAGCACCAAGCAGAACCAATATAGCCAATGCAAAACGACTCATCGGCTTATCATTAGGTACACCGGTTCAGCTGCTCAATAACACAAATATCATCCAATCACATGGCAGCAACTCAGTGGATTCAGGCATGTAGACGTGGTCGAGATGACCTGCTGAAGATCAAACTGAGCATCCGAATGAGAAAGCGACAGGCTGCTGACAAAGGTGTGATAGTATGTGGGATATTTTCTTGGCACACTTTGGGCCCCTTAGTACCAGCTGAGTGTCACTTCAACACCCCATGCCCATCCTTTGTGACCACGGTGTACCCATCTTCTGATGGCTACACTGTGGATGGATAACTTGCCATGTCACAGAGCTCAAATGATCTCAAACTGGTCACTTGAATATGCCGGGGTGCTCACTGCGCTCAAATGGCCTCCACAGTCACCAGATTTCTATCCAATAGCACCTCCGGGATGTGGTGAAGCGGGAGAGTTGCGTCATGGATGTACAGGAAGTGTGCAAAGCTATCATGTTAATGTGGACTGAAAGGAAAGTGACCACAATGAGACGTTAAAACAACAAAATAAAATTCTGAATCATAATAAAAAAAAACAGAGATGCAAAATGAGCACAAGAAGATGCTAGAAAAGCACCGAGGATTTTTCAGTCTGAGTGCCTTGCTCTTGGACGAGGTGGGTGAGGGGAGCCTTTTGCCTGAGCCCTGGTGCTGTTATTCCCATAATCCGTCCATGCACTACAGTATGAAAGTTGTGAGTAGAAAGGTGAGTCACCACAAAGCTCCTGCAAACACGTGAAGAGACGGCCAAGTCTGTCTGCCTTGTACGGTAAAACTGACTATCTTTCTCTGTCACACACACACACACACACACACACGGAGCAGGAAAGCGGGATAGCCCTGACAGTCAGGAGAAAGTAGAGCTCTTCCATATATGGACAAACTTCCAGTGCTAAGTGTTTGGAAAAGTGATGTCACAGTGAGAGAGCAGACTGCCAGCTCACTGCCTGCACAGGCCCCGGCCAAAGGAAGCTGCCTGCCGCTGCTCTGCACCTACAGAGGAGCAGACAGAGGCATGCAGCAGCAGCAGCAGCTCTGTGGCTCACAGACAACAGCAGACCGGGCAGCTGCCTGCAGCTTTTTACTAACACACTTTGGACTCAATTATACACCCTTCCCTTAGCTAATTAGCCTAAAGCCATTCGAAGAACAAAGCAATTCATTACATTTACATTTAATATTAGCTCAGAAACAGCTGGCTAAAAGGTTGTGCAGTGTTCATTATCTCTGTGAAATAACTGTTTGATAAGTGCTAATGATTTAAATAGTTTATAAAAAAAAGATGCACTTTATTAAGAATGCAGAGTTTGCAGCCACTGTTTGTCCTACAGGGCTAAGTGGTTAAGAAGCTAATCAGCATACTAACAATGAGCCAATATGCCAATGTTTAGCTGGTTCCCCTTCTAATAAACTTAGTTAGCATGCTGTGAAGGTTCTCAGTCATCCTAAGTGCTTGAACTGAAGGCAACTGGACTTCTTCTTTTGATTTGTGAAGAAGTTTCACCTCTCAGAGGAGCTGCTTCCTTCAACTGATGGAGACTCCCTCTCATGGGTCTGCCCCCCCTAGAGCTGGTTCTGAGAGTCGCTGACCTCCCAGTCATTATGTCATTAAGGGTCACGCGAGCCAAGGTGTGACTCATGGTGTGACGTGATTCCATTTGAAGTTGGAATTTCCAAGTTCCCAGTCAGAATCTTCGAGTGGAACGCCCACTCGAGTCGGAGTTCCAGCTCCGGATGTCATAGCAACCCCGCCGACCCCGACTTCACAATCCAAGATGGCTGCAGAGCACGTGAGCAGCAGTAAAACTTGTAATCTGTATGGCCACTGTAGTGCACCTGTGCCTGGATAAATAAGCCGTACGCAGAGTACTGACCAGGTTCTAGCCATGAACGTGCTGTGGCATCATTTCTAAGCACAATTTAAAAAAACACAAGCATTGCCCCGTACCGATAGCATTGCCCCGTACCGATAGCATTGCCCCGTACCGATAGCATTGCCCCGTACCGATAGCATTGCCCCGTATCGATAGCATTGCCCTGTATGAATGGGTGTGTCTTGCTAAGCAAAACAAATCCTGTTTGCTCCTCTTTACCACTGGAATGCATTCGGCTCAGGAGTGCTGTCACTTCCAGCTCTGGCATCCGCCAAGGTGTGAATCCTTTGTGAGACACTGCCCCCGCCATGCTGAGAGTTATTAAGGTCACATGGGTCAAGGTGCGAGTGGAAGGGGCAAGGAAACTCAAACCTGTATTATAGGTGGCAGATAGCTGGTGTCGTAGAGCACCACCTCTGTTCAGAGATGGTCACTCACAGAGGATGTTGTGGCCTCCTTTCCTCCTCTCAGAAACCATCTGTCAGGCCAACATGTGAGCATCTTTGAAAGTGTGTCGTTCCTCCTTGAGGTGCAGATTTAAACCCGAGTCTTGCTCTGATGAGCTCTTTTTCTAATGTAAAGGTGTTACTGGGTCTGAAGCACACCGGGTTTCTCCAACAGACCTGCCACTTAAGGAACGAGTTCCGTTCCTTCTGTTGTTCTGTTTCCCCTGGTTAATATCTGAGGTTCTTTTCCAAGAACCACATATTTTAAGTGCTTTCTTAATGCGTTTCTCCCCCTTCTGCCTACGAGGAAATGCTCTCTGCTCAGCGGTGTGAGGTCACGATAACCCCAGGTTTTTGTGGGTGGAGTCAGAGTTTTTATAAGTGAAAAAGTCTCTCGGATAAGAGGTGAACCACAACACTGAAGGAGAAAAGATTCAAGCACCAGCACTCACAGTGCAGCCACCAATGATGGAAATGGTTTTTCAGGCACTGCACTGCACAAGTTTGGGCAGGTTGCTGGTCTGCAGCATTCAGGTGTGACGATCTTAAACAATCAAGATCTTGCTGCCTATCAGTCTGGGAAAGGTTATAAGGCCAATTCCAAATAGGTTAGTCCACCATTCTACTGTGAGAAGGATTATTCAAGACAGGCGCCAGTCTTCCCAGGAGTGGACGTCCCAGCACACTCACCGTGCAACCAACAACTTTATTTTTGTTACATACATGCAGTGAAATTCAGTCTCTGTATTTAACCCATCACACATGGAGTGTGGAGCACAACGTGGAGCAGGGGGCAGCTAGACCTTACCCCCAGGGAGCAACCTGAGGGTAAGGTCCTTGCTCGGGACCACAGCGATGCCAGTCTGAGGATTCGAACCAGTGTCCTCTCAGTGATGAACCCTCTTCTCCTTCTCTAGGCCAAAAAAAAAAGGCCCAAGAGCTACATCTCAGACTCGACAGCCTTACCTAGCATGCTAAATGCTAAAGTTCTTGACAGTACAATTTAAAAAGTATGGCTTTGTTATGAAGGGTTTCCGGGAGAAAGCCTCTTCTCTCTAAAAAGAACATGGCAGCACACTTTAGATTTGCAAAGTTGCATCTGAACAAACAACAAGACTTCTGGAACTATGTCCTTTTGGACACTCAAGACCAAAGTGGAAACATTTGGCTATAATGCACAGAGAAACCAAACCAAAAGGATATGGGCACACACACCTCACACCAACCGTCAGCACGGCAATAGAGGGGTGACCGTGTGGGCTTGTTTCGCAGCCACAGGACCTCGGCGCCAGGAACTCCTCTGTACACCAAAGTATTCTAGAGTCTGTCCCAAACCGGATCAGGAAAATGATCCACAGCACAGCAGACAAATCTACAACAAAGTCACTGAAAAAGAAAAGCATCAAAGTCCAGATCGACCTGACCGAAACGCTGTGGCAGGATGAGAGCCGTGCATAAAAAATTCCCACAAACCTCAAAGAACTGAAGCAGTGCTGTAAAGAAGAGTGGGCCAGAATTCCTCCACAATGATGCGACAGTCTGATAAAGTCACAGAAAACCATTACTTCAAGTTGTTGCTGCTGAAAGTGGCTCTGCAGGCCAGTTTTTCACACGCTGCTTCTACATTCTCACTGTTTCTGTCGAATAAAGACACAGTGTAACCGGCCATGTATTTAAATCGTTTTAGAACTGCTAAGGAGGTAAATTTTTATTATGTCCTGATATGTAAAAGCTTAGAATTGAAATGGGGTGTGTTTTCTTTTTACCATGACTGTAAATTAAAGGCAATGTCAGCATTGCTGCTCTGATGCTTTTATCCATCATGGGTTCCCCACCTTCATAGAAGCGCACATCTAAATTCCCGGAGCGCCCCTTTAAGAGATGATCCGCAAAATCAGGAGGACACAAAAAAATGAATCTGCCTAAAATTTTAGTGTGGACGGACCAACGCTGTGCTCCCTGCAGCTACATGTATGCTGGCCAATAAGGGTTCTATTTTTATGTTTTAAAACACACAGCCCCACACACACACACACACACACACTAATGGAAGCCCACCCCAGAGAGCAGCAACAGGAGCTCTAATTGGCCGTCTGACAAAAGAGGCTCGTCCTCTCAGCGCTCCAAATGATGGCTTATTAAACGCATCAGTTAACTCATTCTAATTAACCACTGAAATATGTATAATTATTCTGGTGGCACACTCCACACCGCACACTCTGGGTGGCTAGACAAGGGGAATTTCTGTGCGGTCCAACTGCTTGACGTCAACATTTAGCAGAATCCCAGAATATCTTATGAAGAGTTAGTAGTGCAGAGGCTCTCAGGCCTGCTTTCTGAGGCAAGCAGGTCATGTGAAGAGCTGGTGCATTTGGCTCTGTCTGCTCTCTGGCAAGTTCCCAAGGTATTCCAGTCATGTCGGGAGGGGAATTCTTAAATAGCTGTCCTTGCTGTTAAAGCTGAGCCATGTATGGGATACTCCAGCACAGCCATGATAATCCTATTGAGTTGTACATGTGTTTGGGTTTGCGGTCAAACATCAGGAGCCAAAACACCATCTGGGATCAAAAGAAACATACTGCAGGAACTGGATGAAGAACAGCACGACCCAGCCCAGAAGGAAAGTTTGTTCTCTTTAGAATAAAGATAATGCAGCGGTTGGTGGGGGCTGACTGAAGCTCAGGAGTCAAAAACATGGTTTCAAATATGTATGTAAGCACAAAGCTATCAGCAGGACCGGCGTCCTTGGATGAGTGAGCCTGTGATTGGGTCAAGAGTGCATGAGTCAAAGAGCCACAACATTGGAAACCACAGCAGCTGAATATGAAGGTCACACAGTCAAAGTTAACGTTGTACTCAGTGATAATCAAACACACAAAGTGACACATTTCCGAGTGGGGGGCGACTCCCGAAATTACACAGTTCAGTCTGTTTTGGAAAATCAGAAGTGTAAATAAAATCTAAAAGGGGTCAGTGGCTATGTTAGCTGCTACCAGCATAACACAGGCAGAGGTGTGAGGCAAGCTGCCACCTTGCATTGTGGGTAATGTAGTTTTAACATTACCCACAAGGAAGAACGCATTCGACCATCCTGACGGCACCGATGTGGTTTGACAGACTGAGTGTGGCCCTCTCATCTACAAGCCAGAAAGAAACGCAAAGAGATAAAAAAGCAGAAAATAACAAAACGGTCAGAAAACAATCTTTGTGTTGGACCAAAACACTCCAGGAGGCGGCTGATGGAGGAATCTGATTTCCAAGGCTTTTAAGAAACTGAAGTTGACATGGTGTCCCCTCCCGGGCCAGAACATTACCCATGCCTGCTCTGGTGGAAGTCCTCCAAGGCTGTGGCTGTACTGGGCCTCGATGAGGGAAGGAAAGAGAACACAGAGCTAGTTAACCTTGCCTGAACAAATACAGATAAAGAGTTCACAAACAAGTGCAGTTCTCCTCCTGATGTGAGCAGCCAAGGACACTTCAGTTTTGTGTGCAGTGAGTCACCTAATCATTTTTACTTGACTCCACACAATCTGACATCAGTGCGTAAAACAGTACAATTAGCTTTTAAAAAAGGCGGACTCCTCGTGCGCCCGCAGCCTGTAATTAATCATTAAGCTGCATGCAGTCCGTCAACAGCCCCAAAGCACACAATTGCAATTGTAACTCGAATACTTGTCCCAGAGGAGGCATGGGTTAAATGAGGGTGTCTACTTCCTGCAGATAGTGACAGCCAGTAGTAAGGAGGAGGAAATTATTTTGACAAGAAAGCTGTGCAAACAGCTCGATAAGCCTGCCTTCAGATTACCACTTGGAGAGTACCAGCTCGAGAGACTGCGATGCCTTGTGTTGTGCTTTCTTTTGTAATCTCTCTCGACAGCTGCTGGTGTGCCCTTCGTTAGTCTGCTCTGCCCGGCAGAAGAGTCTCGTCGCTCAAGTGGAGACAGGATGCCAGTTTCCTCAGAAAGTAATGAGATCATGCGCTTCACGGACAATCATCACACTGTTGGGAGAGCTGAGCGGAGTCTGAGGGGGCGTGGTGAGACTATCTGCTGAAAATATTTGGGTATGGCTAAAATAAGACTCTCCTTTTTATTCCTGGGCAAGAAAAAGCTGCAAAATCAGCTTTAAAGTTCCTGCTCGGCACCAAACACTTGACTGATACAGCTGGGAATTGCCTTTGGACACAGTGCAGCATTTAGCAGCTTCTGAGTCCACCCCTTTGGACTTGGTAGAGACCAAAACCAGAGCTGAGAGGGTGTGAAGAGACCATTTACTTTCACCCGGTGGCCAGAAAATGAATGATAATGTTGTTCTACAAAGCCGGATATCCAGAGGTTTCTCATATCAGCTTAAAGGACTCTCATTCTTTACCTCCCGGGCTGCTGATCAACTTTATCTCCAGCTTTAAAACACCCACAATGTCTACATTATAGTTTAAAAACAGTACACACAACCAGAATTATCAATTTGTTTGCTGTTGCCAATTTAATTCATTATATGTGACAAAATCTCAGGGTGTGAAGAAAGGAGAGTTTCTGTGCATGAAGAACAGGAATGTCCTTCTTTGACCAGGATATGTCCTTCAGTGCACATATTAAAAATATGTAGGACCGCTTTTTTGCATTTGTGCAATATTGCTAAAATTAAAAACATCCTTTCTCAGACTGATGCTGAGAAGCTAATTCATGCATTTATTCCTTCTAGGCTGGACTATTGTAATTCATTATT
>JAVDPK010002772.1:467954-503417 GCA_034780415.1 Cichlasoma orientale | reverse complement strand
TTTTACTCACTGTTTTTACTCTGTTTACACTTCACTCTGTGTTTAATCATTCTCTGTGTCTCTTCCACAGCATGTTTGCCCCTCCCTGAGCCTGGTTCTGCTGGAGGTTTCTTCCTGTTAAAGGGAGTTTTTCCTTCCCACCGTCACCTTGTGCTGCTCATAGGGGGTCGTTTTGACTGTTGGGTTCTCTCTGCAGTCTCTTGGCGCTGTATAAATAAAATTGAACTGAACTGAATGTGGGGGCACTTTGTTTAGGGAAGGACTCATTAAGTGGGGCTTGTCCCACACACAAACATTAATCCCTGACACACTCCCTGTGACTGCATTTCACTGTTTTAACATTGTTCTCAACACTGTTTTCTCAGCGACAATAAAAGCTATTCTATTCTATTAATATTTGCCACATATGATTCAGTGGTTGTATGATCTCATGATTCACTTTCATATAGTGTAGTGACAAAACACTCATTGAGAAAACACATCAGCCCCTAGAAAGCATTGCTGTGTGTATATAAAGCCATAGTGGCTTTACAGTGTGAAATCCCTTCAGCTTTGATGTTTTTAAAAGGATGGACAAATGCACAAGTTTTAAATATGAAGTATATCCCGTGTGTACCCCACTTTGGTGGCTGTTTAAACACACAGCTTGGTACTGAGGGCCAGACGTACGGCAGCTGTGGCACAAACCAGAAAGACAAGAATACAATCTGATTGTTTCTGAACCTTCACAGAAGCCTGAAATTCAGAAAAAGGCATTACTCATCTTCTCCCGAGCTGAAAAAGAAATTGTGGTAATTATCCAAGTACGTGGAAAACTTCCAAAGCCATAAGGAATATCCAACGGGCCCGTTTTAAACTTTCTTTCGGCTTGTCATGAAACACCACACGAGGCGTAATGAGCCTACGGCCGTGAAACCATTTCAAAGGTAGTCCGAAAGACTGAAAGACGATATAAAACCAGAAACAGCTCATTAATCACAGGGCACTTTTTCAAAGTAGCTCGGTCATGTCCATAACTGAGCTGACACTTTGAACCTTATAAATCAAGGTTTTAATTTTAACAAAGCAGGTCTACTTTACAAATAACTATGGCTGTTTATATACAGTCAGAGCCCTGAAATCTGCATATCTGAATTTGGGTTTTTTTTTGGGAGGTAGGGGACACATCGTGTAAAACTTACCGTTTGTGGTACATTACTGCCTTCAGTGACTACTTTGATTATTTTTCCCAAAGCTCTGTCAGCACAGAGTTGGTCTATAATTAGAAAAGGTTGACCTGGAGAAATGATCTTTTAAAGGCGCTGAAAGGCAGACACGCTCAAAGCACAGTAACTCCTCAGTGATCAGGCAAGTATAAATGTAAGCAAGCAAACCGTTCTGAAGCTTTTGATTGGTCAATGTGCTGCACATTCTCAAATGTTGATGATTTTTAAGTCTTTAAATCAGTGTGGACCGGACGTCCCGACAGCGTCCAGAATAACTGAACATATCCACGCGCCAAGCGAACAACAGATCACGTGATGTGATTGGCAGGTCTGTGAAAGCTGATGCGCGGAGCCTGTGGTGAGCTTGTTTTGTCAGCGGCCTCAAATGCAGCTGTTTTAGGGGCGGCTGTGGCTCAGGTGGTGCAGCGGGCTGCCCACTGATTGCAGGGTTGGCGGTTTGAAGTGCGACAGACGAACACCTTTGGATCGAATTGACCATTTTTAAACGGATTCCCAGAGTACGGAAGAGGATTGGGGGACACTGAAAATGATAGAAAAAAAATGTGGCCATGACTTTTTTCCTTCCTGAATTCTGCATGAAAAAAGTAAGTTCTGAGGATAAATTAAGAATTCTGAAATTAAAGTGGAATAAAAAGAAAAAAGAAGGCATGAACCCCAATTTTTACCCCCCTGTCCTCATCCTGCTCCATGACAGAGACCCAAGACTGCGGTCCGGTAGTATTTTCCTATTCTGTTTCTCAGAAATGAACATTTGTATTGACGTCTAAATCTGAACTGTGTGTCAGCACAGCAGCCTGCTGATAACTGACTGCTCCTAATGAAAGCAAAGACAGCTGCTTGGTTCAGTCAATAAAATATTCTACTCCGGCCGGCCGTGGCCGCTCGGGGTCACGGCCGCCCGAAGAGGCTTCGCGTTTCTTTCATCGGAGAATTGAGGCTGTGTTGCCACGGCAACTCTGTAAGCTCACGGCGGCGGCGGCGGAGCGCCCGTATGGACAATAAAATGACTGGTTTTCCATTACCTCAGACAGAGCAGCGTCAGAAAGAATAAAGGTTTCAGCCGTGAGGCCGTACTGTGAGGCAGACTCAGGAAGACACTGCGGCTTTGTCACTAGAGAACAAATTATTCTTTAATTGCAAGAAAACAAAAGCGAGCTGGCTTGTAATGGTACCCAGGGGCTGGATAATGAGACCCAAAACAGCTGGCTGAGACAATGAAAGCATCATTTCAATGCGCAGCTTATACAAATGGCGCTCCTCAGGATTTCTACGCAGGCAGTCCATTCTTCAGGCCCCCCCCCCCGAAGCAGTCTTGAGCCGAGAATCACTTAAAAATGAGAATAAGCCCGACCAGATTTACACTCAGTGTGAAACCATAGAAATTAAAATTCCGCCAAGCTTTTGTCCTACAAAAGACTGTTTTGTTGTTATGGTTGGAAGAGCGCCAAATCCTGGGCGGAGCTTTGTGCAACAACCGGAGCATGAGAAAGAAACACTGATGGTGCACGAGAATAAACGAGTCTCACTGTCATCGACACTATTTAGCTTATGTTTTAATGTCATCTGTGATTCGACCTGAAGAACGACGACACCGTCCAGTTAACCCGCTCTCAGAGTGGCTTGTTTTTAGCTGCGCAGCGTCTCCTGCTCGTGAGCAGCGTCAGTTTGTGTCACACGACAGAAAAATGAAAAAGGCCGAGTTGTAAAAACGCGTAGAAAACCCACTTCCTAAATGAAGTCTGTTAACAGCTGGATTCTTCCCAGGGAGACAAAAGCATCACTATGTTTTTAGCTTCTTTTCTGAGGGCGAGGAGCCCGACTCGGCTTCGTCTGATCCCACGCGAGTCCGCTTTAGAGCGCTCTGCGCGGGGCCTTTTTCTCGCCGTGACCGTTTGTCTTCAGGTGGAACACCAGTCTCTTCCTCTGAATCTGAGGAAACACGGGGGCTCTCAGTCACGTATTCCCCTGCTGGTGCCACAGTCCGGTGCCGCCCGTTCACTCCGGGGCTACATCGGCTCTGGGGGGTGCTGTCTACGGCCGCTGAGCTGCCACACGCTTCTCCGCTATCGGAGCTGTCTAAAACTGACTCTGCAGCAGCCCTCCCTTCAGTCCTGCATGCATCCGGTGACTGAGGAGATCCAGCTGGATGTCTTTCCAGCTCAGTCCTGTCACTCCCTTCCTCATTCTCTTGGCTCTCAGGGGACATTACTGGGCTCGGACACACAAAGTCAGAAGGGCTCAGACATTTTTCCTCCTCTCCGGCGCCGCCAGTTCGGGGCTTGATATCGAGGGAGGTTTGTTCCTCGCCTGACGAAGAGGAAGACAGGTCATCAATGGAGATTGATGGGTAACTGCAAGAGTCGATGGCGGAAAAGAGAGCTTGTACAGACTCGGGTCGATCCCCGGCTCTGGAGACGACATGCATGCGTCGTCGCCTCATGACGTTGCGCCGCCTCACAGCGCTGCGGCGTTCCTCGTCGTCGCTGCTGGAACTGGAAGTGGATGTGGAGGAGCTTGAGGCTCCGGCGGGAAACGAGGGAGAGGAGGTGGGGCTGGAAAGCGTGGAGTTGTCTCTGGGGCTCGGGGACCGAGGCCGGGGCATTGGGTCGAGCCAAAATTCACTGGAGTCCGAATCCTCATTCGCCAGGAAGCCAGATTGATGGCGCTGATGTCTGCTTCGTCTCCTGGGCCGCTCCTCCCCCTCATCTCCCGCTTGCTCTTCCCCTCCCGAAGCATCGGGTCCAGCCAGGGAGGAGGAAGAGGAGGAGTTATCAGAGTCACTGTGGTGACCCACAGCAGAGGCAGGGGTAGGAGTTGGTGTGGTTCGTGTGGAGCGACGTCCACGGGCGTGGAGCTGCATGATGGCCTCTTCACTTAGGTCGCTGTCAGAGTCTGAGCTCCAGCCTTCAATCTCCCGACGCACCAACGAGTCGAAGAACGCCATCATGCGCGGGTCCTCCTGGATGGACTGGCTGACATAATCGTGGGACAGACCACTGCCGCTGTTGAGCACCAGGCTGATGTACTCCTCGTGACTGTAGAGGCTACGGGACTTGTCCTCCACACGCCCCTCCAGATCTCCCAGACTGTCAGGCTGCTGGTAAGGACTCCACACCTGGGATGGCAGAAATGGAAGAAAAGGTATAGGAAGGAAGGAAAAGGGAATGGCACAGTTAAATATCATACAAAAAGATTTGAGACGAACAGATGGAAAAGAGGATGATTCAAAATAAGTGAGGAGCAGGAAGACTGAGCCCAGATCAGATTATAAATCAACACCTGTTCTTGTATCTACTTCCTCCCAGAGACGTACAAAATGGAGAGCTTGTGTTACAGTGTTAACAAAAAAAAAAAGAAGCTAAATCTTCCCTCGTGAATTTGCTTCTGTCACCAACAATGGGAACAACTTCTAAAACTGAAGGAGCCATTTTTGTTTAATGTAAACAAAAGCTGTGGTTGCTTTGTGTGCATCTTTGAGGTCAGACAAACCGATTAAAGTCAAAGTAAAGGAGTGAAGACAACCAAATCAAGAGCTCAGAACAAATACAGAAAGTTTCACACTTGATTAAAAAGATTGTGAAGGAATTTTTTTGTAAGCTGCTTTTCAGCTTCTTGTCATTTTGTAGCTTCATGAGACGACAGACTGCTGGGACGCATCGTGACAGGTGAGTCTGAAAGCTTACTCAGGTTGTGTTGTGTGCTTCAGTGTGCTCATCATCACGCAAACTTAAAACTTATTCCAACTGTACTGTGCAGAAGTCTTGAGCCACCCCAGCCACTCTGTAATTTTTTAAATCTTGAGCAACAGTTCTCCAGCTTTTCTTTGTTCTTTGGCTGATTTTTCACTCATTTTCAGTCCAGTCGATGTACTCGACCATTTTCAGGGAAATGTTTTTGACTGTTGAGCCGCTCCACGCTTACCTGTAAATTATTCGAGCTTAAAAAGGCACCTAACTCAAGGGATGAACCAGCGTCTACACATAACAGAAAACTTAGATCTCATTTTAAATGTAATTTTGAGAAACTCTGACACAGTTTGGCCTAAAAATGGTGCTTTTCACCAACGAGGTGACTGCCAAAGAGCTATATTGGACAAATGTCAGGCCTGGAAAAAAACATCTACAGCAAATGGACAATATCTGAAAGCAAAGAGCAAAGAGCCGACACAGGACCCGGACCTTCTGTTCACTGAAGCCTCCTCAGGAACGGTCTCAGTGGAGGGCGGCTGTGAAGAAGCCATTCTTAAGGAAGGGAAACAGGTAGAGAAGGCTGAGCTGTGCCAAATTATACAAGAACTGGACTGAAAATCCATGGCCACAGGTCTTAAGGAGTGATGAATCTCAATTTGAAATCTTTGGTTCAAATCGGTGCCAGATTATCAGGACAGCGGTGGAACAGGGAGTGCCTACAGCCATAAATAAATAAATATGGAGGCTCTGTCTCTGGTTTGGGGCTGTGTTTTAACCAGTGGTGTTGGGGATCTTGTCAAAATTGATGAAATTATGAACTCAGTAAAGTACCGTCACATTTTGATCCACCATGCAACACCATCTGGAAAGCATCTGATTGGCAACAGCTTCTTTTTTTTTTCTTAGCATGACAGTGATCCCAGACACACTGCCAATGCAGTAAAAGCATACCTGGATCAAAACGGAACAAAAAGCAGCCGACATCCAAAGAAGAGCTTTGAATGTCCTTCAAGAAGTCTGGAGAACTATTCCTGAAGACGCCAAGAAACTCCGAGAAAGCTTTCCCAAGAGACTTCAGGCTGTGTTGAATTAAGGTGGTCGTACCAAATACTTTCAGGCTTGTTAGGATTGCACAAACTCTGTTTTTGCCTTATTTTGCTTCCATGTTTGCACATGTTTGAATAAATCACTGCACACGTTTCCCCGGCAAAATATAAAGAAATAAGGGGTGGCTCAAGACTTTTGCACAGTAGTAGATATTTATAACACCATCTCCTCTCATTTAAGCTTTTTTTTGGGGGGGGGGGGGGGAGACATACATCCAAGGAAGTGGACCACTTACTGGCACAAGGAAAGAGGATAAAACAGCAGATTGTATGGGCAGAGGCAAAGTGTTATTAACTTGTTATTAACTGTGTTATTAACTCTGAGACATGAAGCAAAGTTCAAATACTGCCTGCTGGGAGACCGTGAGCAACAGGACAACACATTTTCTCCAAAGATAACACAGAAATGCAGCTGCTGTGAACTACAACTGTATTCTAATATCATAAAATCCTCATGCTGTGCCGAGTGCCTCGCTATCTGCAGACGACCACATTCAACATGGTCCACAGATTTAAATAAAGGCTTCCTAACACTGAGAGGACTTAATGAGGAGATTCAGTTTTTTAAGTTTTAACTACAAAATTCAAACTGATACTGCAGCCTAATCAAGCCTGAGCTAAAGTGAAGGTTTTAGCAATAATACGTGAATTATCTGAATCCTTACAAAGCCATTAGCTGCCTTATATTGCAAAGATTTTAGTGTCTCATATCATAGTCCGGCTCTGGTCTCAGAAAACCTCTCCCATCTTTCATGACCCAGTTTATGAACACCGCTCAGCATCATCTGCTTCAGTCGACAGTCAGCGATCGGGGAAATCCAACTATTTTCATTCCCCTCTGCACAGGGGGACGTTAGAGCTCAGTCGGTTACTCAGTGGTGTCATTGGAGATCAATGTCTCACTTAAGGGCACGTTTGCTGTCTGAACAACAGAGGACGCTGAGAGACGGATGCTGGGACAGCCCACTAACAGGACCATTTCTCTAACCACTCATCACCCCGATGCTGCAAAGGATGGAAAAGCAGCAGCCTCCAGAGCTGAAACACGAAGGCAGCGCCTGCTCCAAAATCGTTTCTATGAAATTAGTAAACTCAGGAAACCCAGCAGGGAGATTCCTTTACTAACCTTGATGACTTTCTCCACGCCAGAGGAGCAGATCATGTAGGTGTCGGGGTTGAAACGGACCTGGTTGACTATGGAGCGGTGGCCCTTCAGCACCATGAAAGCGCCGTTGACAACACGACCAGGGCCTCCTTAAAAGAAAGGCTTTGTTAACGTGATACCGGCAGACAAAACATCAGCTCAGAGTCACGGAGATGGAAGGCTACAACAGGGACTCGTTAAAAACAAACAAAAAAAACATTGAGCTATGCAGTAATTCAGCCTGATTCTGGGTCTCCTAAGACAGGAAACACAGAATGTGAAATATAGTAGTCATAATCCTTATAATATACCATTATTCTGACAACAAACAGGCTCTGTGCGCATATTTTAAGTGCGAGTAACTCCAGGAAAAGTGAAAGCCATAAATCTGGCAGGTGGTGCCACAGAGCTACAAATACCACATTCTTGGATTGCTGCATTTCTGGGATTTTCCTCCCAGAGTAATTATATGAGGGCCATTCTGACCGTAAGAATAGATGGAGCCGTTACTTCTAAATTGTTTTTGGTGTGGGCAGGTGGAAGCGTTCAACGTTAATTTGACTGCACTGAGAACTGCGCTACAGGACATTCTGCAGTTACTCGTGCCTGTGAAGTCTGTTACAGCCAAACGAGCTGGGGGCAAACCGCAGTCCACCCCGACGAGGTCTCCAAACACAAACAAGTTGTCGGGCTTTCTGCGGCTGAAAGCTAAACTAAAATCTGGCTTGCTTTTCCTGTACATCTTTGATCTTGCAAAACGAGAGGCCACCAGACCTCTTAGAATCAAGCTCCCTCTGCAACAAGCCACGGTGTAGAAAACACACACCGACAAAAAAAAAATTTTCCATTAATGTGCTGACTGGACAGAAGTCAATCTCACACCGGGATACAGATTAGATTAGATTGGGAGGGTTCCGTCAGGGAAATTAAAGTTAAAATTAAAGATTATTAGGTCATTGAACTTTTTCTGTTGCACTGAAATGTAAAAAAAAAAAGCATAATATATCCTGCTCAACATATCAGCATAAGGCCGCATAAATATGCGGTCGGCGCAGACAGGTCCAATAACTCACCTGCTTCTGGGTCCTTTGGGATCTTCCACATGTAGAGGTTGAAGTCGTCCGACCCAGACAAGATGTACTGGAGGAGGGAAACAAATGGGATTGTTTAGATTGTAGTCTGCCCCACTTTGTGTGACTTAAACTTTCCATTTCACCTAAAAAGAGGAACACATACACACACACACACACGCACACACGCACTGGAAGAAGTGAACCATGGGGAACTGGGCTGGGTGGGCCATACGCAGCACAAAAACAGCAGATCTTATCGCTGCATCACGTCTCATTATGTGCGATCAAACGCCGTCTTTACACGACACGGCAGCCTGACCCAAACAGGGCTCTGTTAGGCTGCCGGTCTCCACTGTTGGTACATTTTGGAAACAGATGGTTCCACTTGAACCCGTCGCTTAAGGTAGGCTTTGACAGAGTCGGGGTGGGGGGGGGGGGGGCTCTCTTTTCTTATACACACGGCTTAAAACAACAAAGAGAAGAAAAGACGTTATGGTTAAAGCATTCCCAGCTGGCATATTTACTGTGGGTTACCTGGTGAGTTTAGCAGAGTTTAGAGTTGTTAGTGAAGAAATTCATCCCTAGGAGCATGACTGATTAAATAAAGGTTACATTTATACAAAAACAAATCCTCTTTATAAAAGTTATAAATCTGTGACTGGCTCTAAAGTCAGCAAAACAGGTACACTGCCATGATCGTCTCTTTCTTTACACAACAGCATCACAGCCACGTCACCACTAAGAAACCAGCCTGAGAAGATTTGGGCGTCCAGATGTGGTCACAAAAGGATTGACACGGTCAGCAACAGCTACTCAGGTATGCTGTGGTGTTCACACAATGCTCAGTTGGTACTAAGAATATATCATCTACAACGTTACATCACCACCAGCCCGAACTATTGATACAAGGCAAGAAGGATCCGCGCTTTCATGCTGTTCATGCTAAACTCTGATCCTGCCATCTGAACGTAGCTGTTGTACAATTGTGGTGGGACCGTGCAGACTGTAGCAGATCGTAGCCTCAGTTTCCTGCTCTTAGCTGACAGGAGCAGCACCTGTGTGCTCTTCTGCTGCCGTAGCCCATCTGCTCCATGGTTCGACGTGCAAATTCAAAGATGCTCTTCTGCATCAGCAGCTTGAGTTACAGTCTGGCCATTCACCTCTGACCTCTGGCATCAACAAGGCATTTTCACTCAGAACTGCCGCTCACTCTTTTTTGGATCATGCTCTATAAAGCCTATAGAGATGGTTGTGTGGGAAAATCCCAGCAGATCAGCAGTTTCTGAAACACCGACCACCACGCCACGTTCACAGTCGCTTAAATCACCTTTCTTCCTCATTCCGGCGCCCAGTTTGAACTCCAGCAGTTTGACCGTGTCCACATACCTAACTGCACCGAGCTGCTGCCATGTGAACAAGCAGCTGAACAGCTGTACCTAATGAAGTGTCCAGAGAGTGCATATTTTAGACACATTTTTTAAAATCAAAGCAGCAGGAAACTTTAAATCACACAGCGAGATGTTAGACTATAACTAGCTGCAGCGTTTACAATCTGGCTAGAAACCAGAACTTTTTTCCTCTTTTAGCACATTTATATTTAATGGGAACGTCTTTCAAGCCCCGCGTTAGCATGTGGAAGCAGATTTTTATGTGATAAAATAATTCAGATTTGCTTGAAGGCATCGTCTGCTGGTCCTGTGGAATATTTCTGTGGTGTTTCACCAGCGAATTATTTTAAATGAATGTCTTCAACTTCCTTCTGTAAACACTCTGCTGGTCTCTGTCGGCGCGTTTTTCTTCTCAGGGTTTCGCTCCAGACTGTTTCCACACTGCGACTGTTCTTTTTCAACATTACATGCATGCTTTTAGAGGAAAACCATCTCCCGTTTCTTCATCTAACAGAAACCCTGCACAGAATGCTCCGCGGAGATGAAAAGTAACTATTCCCGAGTCGGGCGGGGTGAGATCAGCGTAGCTGCCGGTCATACGGACACATTTTAAACTCAACACCTGCGTGCTCCGCCTCACGTTCCCAGAGGACACATCAGGAAAGGAATGCTGCACCCAGAACTCCCTCCCTCTTTCCTTCCCATCAGCTTCACGCAGCAAGTTGCCACTCGGCTCCTCTGCTCTCACACCTTTCTGAGAAAATCCTCTAACGCATGAATAGGAGTGCTGCAGGGACACAGCCCTTATGTCTGAACATGTAAAATCATTTGGTCAAACCTCCATCGCGTCTCAATATCAATGTAATTATGACGCAGTGCATTTCCTGGGAAAATAAAATAAAATCAGAAGATAAACTGTTTCCATGGATATTAATCCTTTTCTATGATGCCTCCTGCTCTGTTTATATCAAACCTAAAATAAATCCTGCTTAGCATTAAGTAGCAGGAAATGATTAAAACAGGCCCAGAACAGCTGCTGCACAAAGGTTAGCACAGCACGGGTCAACATACTTAAGAATGTGTTACCAATTATGTTAATGTACAACTGACAGTTGGAAAATCATCACTAAATACAAACTCCTTGGCCGGACAGCGCACACACACACACACACGCGGACACACACACACACACACACACGCGCGCACACGTTTATATAATTTATCAAGAACGACCCCTGATTTCACATTAAACATGCCTGGAACCTGCTAAATGCTACAAACTGATGATCAGTTCATTTCATTAATATTATTACTGCAAAGATTTTCTGTTTGCCAACGCAGTTTTATCAGTAACATCTGAATAAAACAACATTTCTCACATCTGTGTCATCCTATAATATGATCTGTTCAGGCGGTAAAGAAATTCAGTGTTCATCACGGCAGCGGCTGAGCAAACTCAGCCCTTACTGTACAGTCCTGACCTGGTTCTGCACTCTTTGAACTATCTTGAGGTCTTTTTTAAGCCCGACTGACACCAAAGGCAAATGTTAACGTAATAAACATGACTGCAGGCTGATGTCATGTCTGAGGAGGACCAACAGGAGGATCAGTGACCGAGTCCAGGAGCTTCTGGTGCTCCTCCAGCGCTCGAAGGTCCCAACTTCACAGAAGGAAGTAATATATTCTATTTTTATTGCTTCTAATGAGCCCACATGCTTCAAAAATCCCTGAATTTCATGTGAGGAATCCACAAAGTCAGTTAAAACAATCACTGTTCTGTATTGCGTATGTGCTGTTGTTTCAGGAGCTAAATCACATTCTGGAGTGTAATGCATTATGTGAGAGACTTTTCTTTTACTGTTACACATGCACATTAAAATGAAGAATGTCAGCCATGCTGTGCAACTTTTAAAACACACACACACACACACACACACACACACAGCAATTCAGTTTCTCCTGTTCCCATTAGTGGTTCCTGCAATCTGTTAACCGACCTGATCCTTGTCCCCGGCGAAGCAGCAGCTCTTCATGGTGCACGAGTTGAAGTAGCCCTGGTTGTCGAACTGGAAGCTGGGAAGGCGGGAGTGCAGCTCGTAGAGGACGGGTGGCAGGCGGCGCCGCAGAGCCAGCAGCTGGGTGCCGGTGCTGTTGAAGCGAACGCTCATTGCGCTCTGCAGGGACATGCTGCCTCCATAACGGAGCAGCGAGCTGAGCGGACGAGACGAGAGAAATTATACGAGTTATGAAATAGTTCTACACACCACGATCACAGAGGACGGCAGGGATATGCAAGTAACCAAATATCAGCTTTTAATGGGAAAACTGGGATAAACAGCTGTAAAGCTCACCAAGGAAACCTAAAATAATTATGGTATGGCTCCCGTAACGAGCGCCAAAACATCAGAATATTTCTTTAAGAAAAACAACGCTGATTGGTCCGATGACGTTCTGCTGTTAGGGATGGATCGCTCCTTTTTCTTTTGGTTTCAGTGAATGTGTTGCAAAAGTTTACTAAAAACAATATTACGCAATTTCCGAGTACTGATATTCATATTTTTCCACATACTTTGGCACCTTTAAAAGAACCCCCCCCCCCCCAGGGGGAAAACAGAGAGAAAAATACAGAACTGAGCAAAAGTCTTGAGTCATTTCTTTATGTGTTGCTAGGAAAATGGGAAATGGGTGCAGCAATTTATTCAAACATTTGCAATGGAAATAAAATATGGAAATAAAATATGTAAGGGCATCTTTATTCTTCAACACAGCCTGAAGTCTCTTGCTATTTCGTTATTGTAGTCTTTAGGAATGGTTCTCCAGGTTTCTTGAAGGACATTTGAAGCTCTTCGTTGGATGTCGGCTGCCACACGCCTTCAATAATGTTGAGGTCCGCCCTGTAGGGAGGCCAGTCCATGACGCACACTGTTGCACTGTGTGGTTTTCTATCCAGGTATGCTTTTGACAGTGTGTTTGGGATCATCGCCATGCTTAGAATTAAACCGCTGTCAATCAGATGGTATTGGATCATGGATCAAAATCTGATGATACTTTTCTATGTTCATAATTCCTTCAGTGTCAACAAGATCTCCAACACCTGTGGCTGAAATGCAGCCCGAACCATGGCGGCGCCTCCCCCGGGTTTCACAGATGGCTGCACACACTCACTGCTGTGCCTCTCTCCTGACCTCCTCCGTACATATAGACAAGATCTGAACCAAAACTTTCAGATTCATCACTCCAGGACCTTTGCACTGTACTGTACATTATAAAGTTAATGAAAATGACGTCATCAGAAAGCACACGCACACTTCAGCAAAGGAGAGACTGTCAAACTACTCTGGCTAAGTAAATTAAATATTTCATGAAACACCTTTGAGCTGGAAGCCATTTTTAGACCTGATCGTGAATGGAGGGAATTTCTAAAGAGCGCCTCTAAACATCCCCTCGCTGCAGAGAGCCGGCAGCCAACTGACTCAGTGTTTACTTTTACTGACCGTCATTTGAGCGCTAAAATCCCGAGTATGTCCAAACCCACACTCGGCACCATTCACTGTTTCCACAGTCGTTTTGGTATCGGTGCAAAGAGCTGGGGTTTTGCAGTCGAAGGACAGTTTGACGGTGGGTGTTGGTTTAACGGTGAGGTTACAGCACCATCTGCTGGAGATCGTCATTCAGGTGTCTGCTACCCAATAATTTTCTGCTTTAGTGAACAATGGATCAAATAACCACAGACCGATTTATTTGCACGCTTCAGCACCATAACTATTGCCAGAATTAAAGGTCATCATGTTTTCAAGACAAAGGAAAAAGAAATATGTCTGACCTGCGTGGCTTGCGGATGTCCCACAATCCAACACCCTCCTTGGAATTGGCCGTGGCGAGCAACCTGGGCTCCACGGGGTTAAACATCACACTGTGGAAGGCCGAGGGGTAACTGGCCAAGCAGAAGGGCTCTGCGGGGAGAGAAGGCTTTCTCATTCACAGCAGCTTTTCATTAAGATTTCACACAATCACGCTCAAAGAGCAGGGGCAGGCTTTTAAAATACAGTGGAAATTATGTGCGGCTGCACCACGGGAGGAATGCAGAAGCATTTATTTGGACTACAGTGGGCGACATAAAAGGCTCGCAGGCAGAAATGGAAGACCAATGCTGCTAAATGCATTATCGGGCCAACTTGGTCACAAGGAAGGTTTCTAAAATAGAAGGATGGAGACGTCATGCAAGATGATCCGCTGCATTTGTAAAAGTATCAACAAGTCTCACCAAGACCATCACACAGGCAGAGGCACAATACACTGCGCAGCTGGATATGAGCAGCTTTATTAACTACAACCACGACAGTAAACACAAGAGATCACTGCCTGAAACTTCCAGCGTGCACAACGCATGAACAGCCCATTAAAATATCCCTGATATACACAAACTTATTGATCATCTAATCCACCGCCACTTACCTCCATGAGGCGGCTCACGAGTGTCCCAGATGAGGACACGCCCGTCGTCGGACGAGCTGGCAAACACGTTGTCATTGACCGGGCTGACGGACAAGCTGTACACGGCATCGATGTGCAGGAACACGTTCAGCGTTTCCCTCCTGCAGGAGCAGCAATCGTTAATCATTAATAGTTTTGTTAGTGCGAGGGACGAGCGCGGTTTAACTGCTGACCTGCTCGTGACGGCTACGAGCTCATCGAAACATTTTGACACTACAGTGACGGGGGTCATTTTACCCACCTCTCCACATCATGAAGAATCACCTGTTCATCATTTCCTGTTCAACAACAGAGACATAAAGAGGGTTATTAAGGTGAAGGAAAAGGCTACATTTTAATCTTCACACTGCAGTTGTGCTCAGGAGTTTACAGCCACTCATCACGGGCATGAATGTTAGAGTAACTTTGGGCTTTTAAAGATTTCTTTGAACTGTTCTTTTTCCAGGGTGGAAGGACTGCACAGCATGCATGTTTAACAAAGTTTGAATTTATTCTGGATTTTCTCTAATCCACACAGGGCCAAAAGTATACATACACCCCCACTAATATTTGGTTAAATGTCCCTTAGCAAGCGAGACCTCAACCAGACACTTTTGGGCGCCACCAGCAAGCTTCTGGCATAATTCTGGCTGCATATTTGACCACTCATCTTGGCAGAATTGGTAGAGTTCATTTGAACTGGTTGGCTTCCCGGCATGGACCCGGCATTTAAGCACAATCCACAAGTTTTCAATAGGGCTGAGCTTGGGGGGCTTTGGGAAGGCCGTTCCAGGAGCTTTACGTTAGCCTGTTTTATCCATTCCAAAACCAAGTGTTGATGTGTGTTTGGGATCATTGTCATTTTGGAACACCCAACTGTGTCCAAGTTTCAACCATCTAACTTACTTCAAATCAACAGCTAAAGAATTTGGAGGTAGTCCTCCTCCATTACACTCTGTGCAGTGTACCAGGACCGCTGGCAGCAAAGCAGCCCCAGAGCACGATGCTACCACCACAGCGTTCTTAGGTTTGAAAGCTTCACCATTACTTCATCATTGTGGCCAAATAGTTCGATCTGTGCCTCATCTGACCATAAAAAAAAAAAAAAGGCATTTGGCTCGTCCATGTGGGCAGCTGCAGATTTCAGTTGACCTTGAAGGTGCTGATTTCAGAGCAGGGGCTCCTTTCTGGGCTGGCACCCTCTCGGTCCGTGGTGATGTAAAACTTGCTTCACCGGCTCATGGCAGGCTTGGGCCTTGGTGGTTCCTGAACATCCTAACCAACTTCCTCTCATCTGGCAAAGTGCTGGCACATCTGAATAACTTGTACTTATGTGAAACTATTGAATCCTGGAATCTGCAGTTGTTTAGCCCTGTAAAGCCTGATCCATGAAATAATTGCCATAAAATTCTATTTTTTTTTTTTTTAAATGGAGTGTTTATTGAACTTTCTGATAAATAAAAAAAAAAAAAAAATTTAAATATCAGTTCGCACAGCATCACCCTCTTAAAATAATGGCCTAAGTCATTTTTAAGTTAGATTTTTGCCTAAATCATCATATTTTACAGTGTTTGGTTCAGTTTTTGTCTTTTCGAAAAAGGCTTAAAAAAAATCTCATGCATCAAATATAATACAGTTGGTGTTACATGGTTAAAAATGGCTCCAAGAGGCCTTCCCAACTATAATTCTTCTTAGACCTTCACTCAGTTCTTTGGACTTTCTCATTGTGGGGAGTGTTGGTCAGTCTGATGAATGATGACAAATCTTTTATACGCCAGCAAAGAGAAAGCAACAATAGTAGCCAATCATGATGACTAGTGAGAAGTTAATAAGCCTTGGCATTGTCAAGAAAAGACACTGTAGAACCTTCAGCACCATTTATTAAAAGATTTGAGTGAGTATATGTATATATTTGACCCCGTATGTATATTTTAGACCTTGTATGGATCAGAGAAAATCCAAAGTAAATTCAAATTTGTGCAACAATTCTTGTTTTGTTTTGTAAAGTCATTAAAGATGTATGCTCCATCCTGGTAAAAGAACAGTTCAAAGAAATCAATAAAGGCCCAATTTTTCCATGAGTGGATGCACACTTCTCAGCACAGCTGTAGCTTTCTCTGTGTTTTAGATAGCACGGTAACTTTATAACACCTCAGTAAAGCTTGACAGCACTTCTGAGTCTCTGGACTCTCTAGCAGCTAGACTGTAGACAGTAAGCAGCACCCAAAACATAATTCAGTAACTCCAGCATCTAATTTAAATTTTCTCCATCTATTATTTATACCCAGCATCATTCACGTGCAATGAATCAACCACAGTTTTTCCACAGCCACGTAAGTGCACATCAAAGTCCCCATTAAACATTTTATCTGTCAGAATACTTTGTTAATTCACTTTGCTGTACACAAACACTTCCAGGCCAAAGATTAGAAAGAGGAATGACTCCCAGCAGGGATCAGATAGTTTGTCTTTTTCTTACCACCAGAGAAGACTTTTTTGTTGGTGCTGTCAAAGGCCAGGCAGAAGATGTTGGACAGGTGCTCCCCCTTCAGCTTCACGGGCTTGGAGCGGCCGTGGATAGCTTTCTCCATGTGCCACAGGAGCACCCGGCGGTCATCTCCTCCTGCAGGGAAAGATGGAGCGTTTCCACCAAACTTCATAAGCAAAGCAGTATCACAGGATCCAGACTAACGACTCCCTTTGTTTATCAGTTAATTGCAAAAGTTTCTGGGAGGTTTCAGGAGTGAAACTCTTCCAGAATTCAGCTTCCGCTTCCTACATCCCTCCTCAACCTCTACTCACCTTCCAGACAACAGTCTCTGCAGCATTTAGTTAGTGGGGTTAGGTTAATTGGTGATTATAAACTGGATATAGGAATGGTTATTTGTCTATGTGTTAGCCGACACACTGGTGACCTGCCTCTCGCCCTTGCCCTCAGGCGGTGGGACGGGTCATCTACAAATCAGAGGGTCGGTGGATCGATCCCTGACTCCTCCAGTCAGTATGCAGAGGTGTCCTCGGGCAAGACGGTGAACCCCAAGTTGCCCCCGATGCATCCATTAGCGTGAGAGCGTGTGTGAATGTTAGAAAGGCCATTTAATTACATTTCACCAGAGAAAATGTACAGTTTAAAGCCACGAGTGGACAGCGGGAAACTAAAAAATAAACATGCTGGTCCTGGAGCCACTGTTTCCCAATCAAATTAATTTTCCTTATCCAAATTCACAGGATTGCCATGAGGTAAATTTGTCTCTCAGCTCCATACGACAGCCAATCCACATATTTAACGGGAAGACTAAAACACCCGATGACTTGCATTTCATGCAACATCCATGCATGTTAATTAACTCTACCAAAGTTTGCCTAGCATGCACTTTTGGCTGTGGCAGTTAAACAGACGCGTCTCTTGAGCTCGCTAACATGCTGGAATCCCAGCAAACTGCAGCTCTGTAAACTGTAGACTCAAAATGGCAAGCCACAGGCTGTCACACTAGGCCAGATGATTGTTTTTAATCCTCTCAGGACACTAACAGCTTCCAGGAGGTCGCCATGATTAGACTCATGAGAGCGAAAAATGTACACTTCAGCGGCCACACGGATCATCTGCCCTGACAGAGGGGACCGGTCCGGGGCTGCTGCTGCCCTCTCTGTTTGGCTCCCACTAGCCAGCAAAAAAAAAGCTAGGCTAACTTAGCATCGGCTAGGGTTACAGCTGACTGCCTGGCTAGCTAGCATTAGCATGCTAACAAATTAAAACAGTGTAAGCTAGAGGAAAGGGGGGGGGGGGGTGACAACTTACCAGACACCAGCCATTCTCCGCCGTTGTTGGAGAATTCAATGGCGTTGACACAGCCAAAATGTCCGAGCATATCCTTCTTGAAGAGGCTGGTGCAGCCCGCCAGCCTGCGTCTCTGGAATTCCTCCTTCAGGAGCGGCTGCCCAGTGAGCTCCCTGCGGGACAGAAAGCCCACTGAGGAGCGCATACCGCAGCCCTTCAGCTCCTTCATTTTCACCGCGCACAAATACGGCCCGCTCTGCTTTTGTTTTCACCACTGCACCCGGGACATCTGCTCGCGCTGTGGGGAAGAGGTGGCGCACTGTTGGGTCTACATTATGGTGGATACCCCGCTACCTGCCCGCCTGCCTGCTGATGTCGACGTTATTTCGTACCTCCTCTGTCTTCTCGCCAGTCCCAGCAGCAGCTTCCTGCTCCGGTGGAGTAGGACCTCTTTCTCCCCCTGGCTGTCACTCGGCATCAGCGGCCAGCACTTCAGTCCCTTTAATTCACAGCCGTTCAACTCGCATTTTACCGTTCACCGAAGCCGTGCCGGGTTTCTCCCGTTTTACTCTTTTAGTTTGCTTTCTATTTTGACACAGGAATGCTGCTAATTACGCTTTTTTAAAATTATGGGTTAATAATTAATGCCAATGTTACACTGAAGAGTCCAAAGAAATTATACAAGTACAGTATTAAAAATCAGTAACAAATTCGAATTATTTAAAAAAAAAAAAATAGCTGCTAGTGCTCATATTTGAGAGGCAGGTTTCATTTTATTTATTATGTATGCATGAAGATGTCTTAAAAGAATAGTGCATATTTACTTTCTGCTAATTGCCAAATTGATCAATAAACCAGCTTTCCTTTTCTTACATATAAAACTTTAAAATACATATAAACTTTTTCTATATTCCATTTTCTATCTATCTATCTATCTATCTATCTATCTATCTATCTATCTATCTATCTATCTCACTTGGTATTAAATGTTATACTGTTGGAAAGTCTGTATATTTCCCTTGTAAGGAAGATACATTTGTGGGTTGAGCAGAAGAGTTGAGTATGTGGGTTGCGCCCATGAAAAACTTGCCAAATGTGGGGTGCCCTCTGCATTCTCTGCATTCAGAAAAGACAGCTCCTGTTTTTTAGCCTGAAAGGACCACAAGCTGGAGAAAGGTACTAATTATTAATTGTGAGAGATATCACGATGAGATTCTGCAACCAGTGGCAATGCCGTATCCACAGTCTGGGACCAAACGCTATCCTCCAAGATGACAAAGCTTGCCCCCACAGAGCGGGGTTTATCAGAGACTTCCTGCAGGATTTGGGAGTGGAGTGGATGGAATGGCTGCCCGTGGTCCCACTGAACACTTGTGGGATCAGCTCGGGCGTGCTGTTTGTGCCAGAGTTACCAACACAATCACACTGGCTGGCTTGCAGCAAATGCTGGCTGAAGATAGCATCACACAGCAGTGTGTGACCAAGAAGGTGCCAGGCTGTTGTAGCTGTATTTGATTCTTCCACATGCTACAGAGGCCTGTTAAATGAATGAAATTGTTTCTTCAGACTTCAATCATCCATTCCAATAAATGACACCAAACAAGACTTAATGCCAAGAAGCAAAGAAATAAAGAAATAATCGACCAAACACAAATTTCCTTACTTTATGTGCCAAGTCTAAGTTTAGATCTAATCTAACAGTGTGTAAAATACAATACCTCGTTATAGATCAAGACAGACAAGCAACCATAGTGGTGCATGACAAGGAGCAGAGGAATGCAGTTGTGACAGATGTGGCAACCGCAGCAGACAGTAAGATCAGAAAGGAGGAGAAAATAGAGAAGTACCCGGGGCTCAAGGAACCACTGGAGTATTTAGAAGGTAGAGTCCAAATTGGTCTGGAAGAGTGGCTCCAGCAGATTCCAGGCACAACATTGGAGGTCTCTGTCCAGAAGAGTGCAGTCCTAGGAACAGCTGAGATACTGCACAGAACCCTCGAACTCCCAGACCTCTGCTAGAGGAACTGAGCTTGAGGAAAACACACACACACACACACACACACACACACACACACACACACACACACACACACACACACAGACACACACAGAGGAATACCTCAGCCTTTTCTACCTGTATGCCTTCCTTAAAGATAGCTTCTTGGTAGCCACTCTTCCTCTGAAACCATTTCTGATAAAACTATCAATATATTTTACTTTTGGTACTTTATGTACATTTTCCCTTAACAGCGCTCTCGGAGGATCTTTGTATTTGCATCAGCATTTTTACCTACGTCAGCACTTCTTCTGCCATTGCTGGTATCAGACCGGTGTAATAAACTATTCTGGCGCTGTCAGTCACATGATCCTCACTGGACACGTACATCTTCATATTTTCAATAAAAGTAGTGGCTTCTTGGCTGGGTTTATTATTGATCTCAGAAATATCACCTCAGTCCATTTAGTAGTTGGTCTCTTGATAAAAATGATATGATCTACAGCTATATTCCTTAAATTCCTGTGTTTAAAAACAGTGAGCTAAAGCTCAAAGTGAAGACACAACTGCTGTGAGGTCCAAAACATCTGAGTATTGTGTTGAGGGTAACCATAGGCTGGACTAAGGCTGGACCATACTTTTGGCCTAATACCAGTATGCACCACAAGATGGTGCAGATAGTCAATGTAACCTTTATTTAACCAGGCAAGTCAATACGAACCCATTCTTACTTACAGTGGCAACCAGGTAGTGGTGCTCTTGAAGAAAGGGCAAAAGAGAAATACCCAAAGCACTGTGTTTTTATTTTTACCAGAAATTCTTAATTAATAGCTTATTTTTTTTATTTACCAGTTCCCGGGTACATAACAGAGCCAAGTAACCCACGCATGAAAAGTACATCTTAGTGTGTATAGTAGTTTTATTACTCCCAGTTTCTGGGATTACAGTGGTAGTCTTTAGGGAACTTTCAACAAGCCTTTTCTGAGACAACATGGAAAAAAAACATCTAAAACATTCTCAACACAGAGAAACAACAAATGTATGCTCAACATGAATGGGCTGTAGTGTTCTTTAATTACTGATAACCAGCTGGATGCGCAGGCATGACTGCACGTGTTCGTGTTGCAAAATCAATGTGCTGCGCTGAGATATTCTGTTGTTGTCTGGACTCGAATCAGCACCATTTCAGCCAGGGATATTTACTTACATTGATTTGTCAAGATTAAGCAATTTAGGCACTTATCAAGAAACTGGTAAAGGTTATGATGACGCTGCTACTGAAAGAAATCGAAGCAAAAATACTACTCAGTCTAAACAGTGAGTTAAAGATGGAGCAAAATCTAGTGACATAAACCGCATACACATTCTAGGCTAACCTCACAGAAGGTGAAACTGAAATCTAAACGAGGCCTCGCGCTGAGCGTGACGTTTTCTTTCCCAGCGCTGAGGAGACGCAGGTGCTCGTTTCGCTTCGCTCAGGCGTGACGGCAGACAGCCAGCAGTACCTGCAGGTTCCCGGGTGTAACGTACTAATCTATACCGGACAAACATTTAAAAGTGCTTTACATTAAGGTACCGTCAATACATTCACCTCTACATTATGAAGTTATCTATAATACCACACAAGTAACGAGTGAGCTGCAGTTCATGAGCGTTTACTTTGGCAAAAGTAACATTTGCTTTTAGCGAAACACGTGGAGTGTGTTGGAGGAGTGTGGGGCTCAAGGAGGAAGAGTTTCTTATAAAACCGACTGATTAATGCAGGCGATACAATTTGTTTCATCTTATAAGCCAGTTTGGCATTTGGGGAGAGATGCTCTTCACTTGAGAATGAGAAGATCAGTACCTTCATCGCAGCTCTACAATACACATTTTGTGCAGCCTGCTTTCACCATGATGCAGTTCCTGCAGAGTCTGACTGCGCGCTGCTGCTGCATGTATTACACACCGAAGACCTCTGATGACTTTGCTTTTATTGGTGCTGGCTGCTTGTGTCTCACAGGACCGATGATCAGCAGCAGTCACGTTTGAACCAGCGATACATTCCAGCAATGCTGACATCATTTCCATAATCAGTGGAGCACTTCCTGTTTTTGGCAGAGTGATGTGTATTGCACCTGTGCAGAGTCTGCTTCCTCCAGATAACAGTTATAACACATACTGGACTTTGGACTCCAACTTTCAAAAAGTACTGCACTGAGCAAAAGTCTTGAGCCACACCCCATTTCTTTATTTGCTTCCAGGGAGCCCGACAGTCTGTAACCTTTTAAAGTGCTCTTGAGCAACAGTTCTCCAGGCTTTCTGAAGGTCTTTCACGGTTTTTCTTTGGACTTTGGCTGCTTTTTCACTTATTTTCAGTCCTTGATCATTTTCAGATGAATATTTCTTTGTTGTTTGTTTGATAAGCCACTTAACACTGACCTACCAATCATTAAAGCACAAACAAAGGGACCTAACTCAAGGGATGGATCAGTGCTGTGCGTGCAAATAACAGACAATTCAGCAAAGAACCAATTTTAAATTGTATCTTTAGGTACTTTGTTACTAGTAGCCTGTTAGAAAAACACAATCTTGTTGGCGGCTCAAGACTTTTGCACAGTGCTGTACTTGGTACCAGGTGTGTAAGCAGCCAGTTAGCATAGCTCAGCGCTGGAAACAGGGAAGCAGCTACCCTGCCTCACTTTCTACATGGATGTTGGATAGATGGTGAGCTTGGAGATGCAGGTAGGAAGATTTTGTTATTTTTGTTTAGAGCCAGGTTAGCCATGTGCTGTTAGCCTAGCTTTGTATGAACAGATAGCAGCTGCTAAATCTCCATTTAAAGGTTTTAAAAATGATTTTTGTTGTATGTCTAAAGTGTAAAATCTGACACACTTTTAGGGGGGGGGGGGTTATGTGCCTAACTAGTCCCTGTTAACCAGCCATAAGAGTGTCAGTCTAAATGTAGAAGCAGAGCAATAGTTAGCTTGGCTCAGTTTCTGTAGGGGTCAAATAAAAAGATAAAAGGTGTTAATTAAATAAACTTCAGAGGTGCTAGTAGGAAGTTTTTTTTTCTTTCTAAAGAACAAGGGGACCTATTTATTGGAGAGAGGTATCGATCGTCTCATTTAATTCTCAACAAGATAGCATTTCCTGCAATACCCTTATTTTCCTTTAGGATTGCGGTTAACATAACTCTTTTACAAAAGCTCTTTTTTTTTTAGAGCAAAACTCTTCAAACCTTGAGCCAGTTTCTCAGGGGGAGAAAATGAAGAAGAGAAGGGGCACAAAGAGTGAAAATCACCACTAAGAGCGGTGTGCAATCTTCTAGCAGAATGGCATTCACACAGTATTCAGTCTATTGCACGTTAGACTTCTTCGTGGAGGCCGTTTATCCTTTCTCCCTCCGGGCTAAGACGACGAACTGATTCAAAATTTCTTCTCCGCAGTTAGAAAATGCGACCGTCACCTTTTCCACTTCATTCCAAGGCAGATGCTCTTTTTATTAATTATATAGCTGTGATTACTTGTGCTGGCCAAGTGTTTAAAACCAAATTTAAAAAAAGGAAAAAAACCCTGATAGCCAAGAGAAACCTGGGCACTCATTCGTTATGTTGAAGGTTAAAGGTCATTTCTAGATGTTACTCGATTAATTTTTTTCCTCAAAAGTCTATAAAACGTCAGCAGGATTTTTGTTTTAAAAAGCCAAGTAAAGAAATATTCTCACAGCAGCTTTGCCTTGAGACGTTTTTACATAAATAGAAAAACAAAACAAAACAAAAGAAAAAAATATGCAAATGATTAAATAACGAGACAACGCAAGTGTGGAAAGCTGGAGCTTAAATTAAGACAGCAGGACAGGAGGAAGTGTGCAGGGGAACGTAGGGGGACGGGGTGAGGAGCTGTTGGCACGAGGGCGGGAAGGAGGGTGGATGGGTGGGTTTGCTGTCCTCCATGGTTCAGTCTCTTAGGTGGTGCTAGTAAGGGCCTTTCGTGTGTCCAAAGATCCCGATGGGGAAATGTTTGACATGCGAGGACCACTGAGCAGCCAGCTGGAAAAACTTGACATCGTTCCACTCGACGCCGTCGATCAGCACTGCAGAGGAAGAGACAAGCGGACAGGTCAGAGGACGCTGATGCAGCCGTGCCTGCAAATCTAGCAAGAAGTCACACACTTCACACACTCATGTGACTGCAGGTTTTGAGATGAATTAGTGTGTGTGAAAGCACTCGGTCATGGCCTTCTTTCACGCTTGTTTTTTAGTCTTATTACTGAGATGTCTTTTTTTTTTTTCTGAATCCTGAGTGGCCTAAATAACAAATACTTCTTCTAGGTCTGAGTAAGGCATCCATTATTTTTGCATTAAACAGCATTACATTTCAAATACGTTGTGTTTGTTATGGATTCATTTCCTGTTGATATGACTGATGAGTCACACTGTAAAAAATGTTGAAATGAATACACTTTAAAATACGGGCATAAACAGATCAGAGCCTTCCTTTAGAACTGATGCAGCACAGAGACCTTTAAACTCATCTGTGTACTGAGTGCAGTATTTTTAACATTTAACCACAAAATGTTATAATAATTCATCAAAAATAAACTACAGATTTCTGCTATTTGACTTACAAATGCTGTATTTCAAATACGATGCACGGCAGTCTCTGCAAGGCAAATTACTGTAATCGCATCAATATACACAGTATATACACTCACTGGCCACTTTATTAGGTATATCTTGCTAGTACCGTATTGGACCCCCTTTACCGTCTTAATTCTTTTCGGACCCTTCTCTGTAAACCCTGGAGATGGCTGTGCAGGAAAATCCCAGCAAATCAGCAGATTCTGAAATAGTTAGCTCGGCCTGTCTGACACCAACAACCATGCCACATTCAAAATCACTTAAATCAC
Organism: Cichlasoma orientale; assembly: GCA_034780415.1. NCBI lineage: Eukaryota > Metazoa > Chordata > Actinopteri > Cichliformes > Cichlidae > Cichlasoma > Cichlasoma orientale. The sequence goes on along the minus strand of JAVDPK010002772.1, from coordinate 478,654 downwards.
CTTTCGTCCCCATTCCCAGTTTGAACTTCAGCAATGTGATTCACTGATTAGATACCGCATTAGTATTAAAGAGCCTAATGAAGTGGCCATGAATTTATATATAGATACATTTTTAGGGGGGTGGGCAACCTCTAATGACATCTTTTTAAATGTGAGCAATCAGTAAAAACAGAAACAGCTGTGATCTGTCTGAGGACGTCTGTGCCGCAGAGAAGCAGAGCAGGCGGGGCGGGAGGTCTGTGCAGAAAATTACCTCTCAGCATGGTCTGCTGGTGCTTGGCAGTGCAGATGAGGCGGCTGATGCCCTCGATCACTTGACTCTTTGACTCCACCTCCTTGTCTTTGCTCTTTTTTGGCAGGAACATGACTGGCAGAAGGGAACAACAGAGATGCACACTGTGAGGAAACGACGGATTCACAATCGTTCTGGTGTGTCGGAGTCACGCGTGCAAACATTTCTGCAGGACTGGATTTAACGCTTTCACACTGTGTTGGTTAACGGCCGCATCCAAGAGCTCACTGACTTTTTCAGCGTTCATTTGGAACTGCTGCATCAGCGAAGCAGGACAACACAGGCATACAGCATACCCTTTTTATTCTTCTCCTTGGTCACCACAGTCATGGACATGGAGGGCTGGGGGCTAGGCTCTGCGCCCCCCAGTGGCAGCCGGCTGACCTGCAGCGAGCGGAAATTGCACTTGAGAGTGTTTTTGGAGGAGGAATCTCGCTTCTCCACATCTTTCTTCCTTTCTGTCGGAGCCACCCAGTAGTCCACTTGGAGCCCCATCAGCTCCGCCTGACCACCAGAACTGCAGGAAACAGACAGCAGGGTTGATACTGTGGAAGGCCTTTAAATCTGGGATTATAAATGACATAAACTCTTCATGAGAGATTATACAGAGGATATAGCAGCACAAAAGAAAGCGTGTTTAAATCAACAGAGAGTAGTAAGCCTAAAAGACATGTAGGAGGAAGAAAATGCTCATAAATATTATACTATATACTCTCTGGAGCTTGAAAAGGGCGACCCAGGTATTTAAATAGCTGGGTCTCTCCACCTTTTTAATTTAAATAAATGAAAGAAAATGTGCAGCTGTAGAATTCATGTATAATTTGTGAAATGTTGCAGATTTCTGTAAACCTTTTGCATCAGTAGCTGTAAATGTGAAAGCTGGAACCCCTTAAAGAGACTTGCAATGCTTCATAAAAATATCTTCCAGCTCAAACACCATTTCAAACCTGGTGCACAGACGCCGCTTTGATTTACAAGGACACTGGTAAGAAAAACCTGATGTCATTTCCCTCCAGCGGGCGGCAAATTTCACCTGTAAGCACAAAAGCTGGTGTTGACGGAGGGAGAGGAGGGCGGCGTGGGCGATGCTTCTTTAAGAGCGGGTGACACCTGTGGAGGGGTGGAGGAGAGCAGCGAGGAGCCCAGAGGCGCTGCGTCATCAGAGTCTCCTGAGAAAGAAAAGAGCAAAAGAGAGCTGTGAAAGCAGCATACAGGACATTCAAATAACACATTCTTGCAATTTTTCATAGTTATTTTCAAACTGCAGCATACCTACAATCAGTAAAGTGTTTTTTCCATGACTAGCAACACTAGCATGAAGCTCTTTCTTTGCTATTTATTCAAAATCTCAATGTAACAAAGAGGATATAATATTCAAGGTCACAGGTTTAATTGATACAGTATCAAGTTTAACATGCAGCCTATGCCAAACATTTCTATAAATGGCAAACAACCAAAGGATGGCCAGACAGTGGCTTGCCTGATGTTGCAGATGTTTGCTCCACAATGCCAACTTTCACCATCTGAAGGAGGAAATGGGGGAAAGCAGAAGTTGATTTCTTTGACCCCCACAGATAAACCTGCACCAGATCAGGTGGGAAAAGCCAAAGTGCAGCGTGTGTTTAGGGCGGGAGCGAGCGAGACAGATCAAACTTACCCCAATGAACGGGATGAATTTCTGACACGAATCCTCATCCGGGCTGTGAAGGGTGCAGGAAACAAGGAGGCAAGGAAGTTAACACGGCAAAAGAGAAATCAGGGTTTGTACTAAAGAAAGAAGTTACTCTAAAGGGAAACATGCTACAAGCATTTTCTATACTTGGCTACAAAGAGTACTAAAAAAAGAAGATTTGAAAAAATGGAAATCTAAAGTTAGTAACATTGGAATCTAGTAATTAGTAGCTTGTACATGATGACTTTGGGTGATGCTGATTTCCATTGTTTTACATCTGGAAATAATGTCGTCTTCCCTTGCATAGGAAACTATGCAAAGCTCAGCTGCACATGCTACTCGGCTTTAACCTCCACTAAAGCGTGTTCACTTCCTGACTGCGGGCCTCTGATTGGAGCTGGAGAAGCAGAGAGCAAAGCATGCAAGCTTTTGGCCGATTTGGGGCCTTGAACAAAGCCGCCCGATCACTGCAGAACCAGACTGGATCAACCTAAACAGAGTCAGGAGGGCATTCAGGAGGCAGCAAGTCCATCAGGGGAACAACTACAGAGTCATAAAGGAGTAGATGAGAAGGAAGAGCACCAACCTAAGTCCAAAACCCTTTGGCTCCATGCACTACCTGTGAGAGGTAGTGCATTACAACATTTAACAAGCCTTCTACAGTATGAACTATTTTCCTGGAAATAGCCAGAAAAATAGTCAGAATAAAGTTCTACTGTACTGTAGGTCTACGTGTTCTAAATGCAAAGATGTCGGATGACATGAAAGGTTGTTGCTCTTGCCTTGACGAAACCTGCCATCGCCCCCCCAGGGAAGAAACAGAGAGACTACAGAGGAGGGGAAGAGACAGAGAGAAGACAGTCTACAGTAGGCAACAGTTTGCTTTCCCAACACAAACACATCTCTGCTGTAATCGCCTCAGAGCAGCCGCAGAGGGAAAGCCAGATGTCTGCCTGGTGTGACGGCGTACGTCAGTCTCGCTCGAGCTGCTTCGTCCACACTTTAAATTTAACGTGCGATGTTTGCGCTTTGAAAATTGCACATGCACGTCGGTCCACGTGAACGGGCGGATTACGGACGTGCTCTTTCCAGATTCTAGTTTCTAACTTTGGAGCTGTTGTTCATTGTAGTGTTGATATGTCTCGTTGCCATGATTATTGAACAGATGCCGATAATTAATATAAGCTTATCCTGAGTCCAAGAGCGCTGCTGCTTAATGAGTGAACAATCCTCAAATAATTCCTTAATAATTCTCAGCGAAGCAAAACAGAGAAAGTCTGTGCAAGTTCCAGTAACTCGTTACAATTATTTGCTACGGTAACCTTAAGAGTGTTTGTGTTGCTGTGCTGTGCAATGCTGAACGTCCCAAAAAAGTCATCTAGGACTTTGCATCAAATTTATGCATGGAAATTTATTATCCATATATCCATAATAATAAATGGATCTATACTTGTGCTTGTTGAGCTTTCCCATAAAGATCAAACCACACGGAGCTCTCCAGGACACTCCCTGTTAAAATCATTTATTACAGCCTTACACAGTCATATTATTAAAGTGTTTAAATGTGTATATGGATTTAACCAAAAACATTTTTTTTTGTTGGTTGGGGTTCACACTTAAATAAAAGAAGAGTGCATTAATATAACATGGTAATTCTACTGACAGCATCCACATTTCCTGCACTTTACTGGATAAGAAACAGACAGACATGAATGGCCGTGAAGCAGGAAACAGCGGGGAGGGAGAAACAGAAGAAGCTGACTGTGAGCCGTCACCTGCCACTTCAACAGCGCACGCTTTCTTCAAAATGAAGCAAGTTCACAACTGAGAAGGAAATCTCTCTGTGTTGAGCGAATGCCTGCGAAAATGCAGGAATAAAACCAAAACACTGCTCCGAGTTAAACAGAAGTAACCAAATCTGCTTCCTGCGCAATTCAAAACGTGAGAATTCCTGGTTTTCCAGACAATTATTGCTGCTGTAACTTCCATTTGAACACGTTTTCTTTAGCATTGCAGAGATGTTTTCCCCATTTCCAGTGTTAATATTAAGCTCACGACCTAACAGCTGATGTTTTACTGAGCAGACAGAAATATATAAACCTTCCCATCTCTATTACTACAACGTGCCTGCCGAGTCAGCAGGGGTCGCAACAGCAGGTAGCACCGCATGTCTGATTTGGCAGAGTTTTAGTTCCTGACACAACCCCAGAGGGAATTTGTGTCTCCGGCCGGAATCGAACCACACTGATTAAATCGCTACACTCTGGAGCTGCTAGTCTATTACTACAACCCTGTTTCATCTGGCTCGCTATGAGTTAACAGCTCAAAGGCGAGCATGCATATTGGTACAGATGCTGGCACATTGGTGAACGTGGCGTGGGTAGCTCACACATCTGTGAAGGCACCATCAATGCTCAATGATATATGCGGGTTTCTGAGCTACCTTACTGCCATGCAGCTGAAACTTTGTACGGTCCAGACCCATCGCCGCTGAAAACATCTGCTTTATGAAGGAAGACTTACAACAGTTCAGTTTCAACGTCTCACAGCGTCCCAACCAGCAGGGTTGTTTTCGTTTAAATAGCTTAATATGCTGACCAATCAGTGTTCAATCAATGTAAAAAGCTTCTTTTAATCTGGATTATTAAAAAAAACAAACTTCTAAATTAAGCTGCTTCCCCGCAGCTCTAATGTGGAACGCTTACGGAGAAAACCTTTCATAATTTAGTCAGCTGTTGAAGTGACAAGCTCCAACAAACGGCGAGAAGGTTCAAGGAGAAATGCGTCAAACACAGAGAAAGCGCATGAATCACCAGGCTACATGAGAAACAGACTATCGACCACAATACCTTACTGCAAAATCAAAATGAAAGCTCTTTTTCCTTCAAAGAAAGAAAACATACAACACAAAGATAAAACATGTTATTCACTCACGCAGTGATGGAAACACAGTGATGCCTAGAAGACAGACTAACCCATCCCCACACAAACAGACCAGCCCTGCAACATTAGTCAAACTATTCCCTCAGTATTTCTTTTAAAAAGGGGCTGAAGACATAACGCACCGCAGTTCTATTGACGTGCACTTTAATCTTCTAACTCCTAAATGTTAATCTACTTTCCGCAGTTTGCTTCAAAACCGTCTCGTACGTGTGCGTAACTTGCAGCATCGCTGCACACGTACAGCACACACATAACAATAAATGCAGCGCCAGTATTTTTGTCTAAATCTGTCATTTTCAGTTAGAGATCAGAGATCTGGATTTATCTTTAAAGCAAACATTTGAATCCCCTTTTAAAATAATACTGAAAGCTCTGCACTGGAAGCATTTGTTAAAGGAAACATTAGGACTTAACTAAGCTCAGACTTTTTCACTGTAGTGCCCAAAAAATGGGCTTCTGTGTGCCGCTGATAATCAGACTGAAGCTCTCTCGTGTTATTAAATGAGGAAATCCTGAGGAAAAAAAAAAGTACCTCTTCTGCTTGTAGGTGAGCATGGCCTCTGCGATGGGGAGCTGATGAGCTCCGTTAGCTCCCACCATGTACTGCGTTACCCTCGATACCACATCTGGGTTCTCCTGGGCTGTGAGGGAGACAGCGATTAGTACCCGATTACAGCGGCAACAACACACAGTATACTCATATTATTAGGTACACCTTCTAACGCCGTGTAGCACATAGAGAATCTGCAGTTTGCCCACATCTCACAGATCTGGTGACCGCGGAGGCCATTTGAGTGCAGTGAACTCACTAACATGTTCAAGAAACCAGTTTGAGATGATCTGAGCTGTAGCCCATCTGCTTCAAACCCTGAGGTGTTGTGTGTTCAGAGATGCTCTTCAGGTGTACATCCGGTATGAGCTCGAAGCAGTGTGGCCATTCTCAGCTGACCTGTGGCATCTACAAGAACTGGATACTTTCTCTTTTTTGGACAGTAAACCTGAGAGATGGCTGTGTGTGAAAATCTCAGTAGATCAGCAGTTTCTGAGATACTCAAACCAACAACCATGCCACATTCAAAGTCACGTAAATCTCCTTCCTCACTGTGACGCTGTTTGAACTTCAGTCTGCGTCTACATGCCTTAATACGCTAAGTCGCTGCGATGTGATTGGCTGATTAGGTATTTGCGTTAATGAGTAGTTGAGCAGGTCTATCTAATAAAGTGGGCAGTGAGTGTGAGAGGGTCATTAAAGCCCTTTAAACTGAACGAATGGGGAAAAGCAATCAATGACATGTGACAGCCCACCAACAGCTGGAGCCTCTGGTTTGTGAAACAGGTCCCTCCAGGCAGCATCTTGGAACAAACTGTTGTATCGATAGTCAATGGTGCCGAGATATTTGGAGACTGGATGTGCACCTACAGCCAATGAAAGAGAGAGATTCATGATCATAAGTGCAGAGCTGCTACAGCTTGAACCCAACATCACTACCATGTTTCCTCTGCAGCAAGACCTTTGCAAAAGGCTCTTCACCAGTACGTGAGCATGAAAACAAAACCACATTTATTGTGACAGCGTTTAGCTTTAGTGGTCAAATGACACAAACTTGCTTTTTCTTCCTGACTGTCCTGATCACATGGGCTTCTCTCATTTCTCTAACTTGTGCCTGCTCGTCTCTTCTGTCCTCTGTCCTCCTGCCTGTGTCTCACGATGGAGGTCAGAGAACAGAGGAGAGCGGAGGCTTGCAGGAGGAGCTATAATTGAGGAAGCACAGGTGTATCCTCTGCAGAGGTGTTCAATCTGTTTCTGATTGACTGTGAGAGCAAAAGCCAACATAATAACTTCTGTGAGGTGAAAAGAGTAGACTATTTAATTCAGTTTGATGCCATATGATGTGTTGAACCCAGCTTGATTTAAATAATCTCAGCAGTACACTGTATGGAACGGTACCGGGCAGCACAGTCTCTTAATCAGCCGTGCAGCTGCCTTTACAAACATTTGTGAAAGAATGGGTTTTTCTAAAGAGCTCATTGAGCAACAATTTGCTGCAACAATCCAGTTTTGTGAAATTTCTCCCCTCCTCTTTATTCCACAATCGGCTGCGTGTAGGAACCATGGCAACTCCGGCGTGAAGCGGCAGAGCACGTAAGGTTGCCGAGCGCTGAGGTGTATAGTGTGTAAAAGCTGCCAACGCGCTGCTGACTCCGTAACTGCACAACTCCAAATCTCCTCTGGCATTAAAACCGTGTGCCAGCAGCTTGACGGCGTGGCTTCCCATCAACAAGGAGCACCTGTAGGTGTAACCTATAGCTGGCCCAGCACCTTTGTCCATATAGTGCATGTGAAAATGGGGTATGTTCAACATTTAAAGAGACACTAACACAGTCTAGCTCCAGCTCTCTACCCATCCTGACCATTTAATTCTACAACTGAGGTTTAGCCCATGCTCTACCTCTCTACCAACAGACACAAACACAACCTCACTGGTGGACACAGCAAAGGAGGCCAAAGCTGCACTGCAACTACTGCACACCGTCACAAACCTAGAGGGATGATGAGGAACCTCATGTAGCCGAGCCAGTCGGGGGTTTTGTGGGAAAGGTGGTCCACAAAAAGCCTCAGAACGGCACTGAGGTAGTGCTGCGCTCCGGCCACCGCTATCTTTATGGGGACGGGCGTCTGGGAGTTACAGTTGCAGCTGGGGAGAAAAGTGAGCAGTGCAGCTCGTGATTACCACGACACGCATCCACAGTGTGAGTGAATCACGAAACACGAGAGGCGGACTTACAATCTCTGTATGCGGGAGACGATGGTGTTGAACGCAGCTTGGATGTCGGCCGTGGTGCAGGTGCAGACCACTGGCAGATGGTGGTTTTGCAGCATATCTGAAAGATACTGCGAGAGGAGGCACACAGCTGAGCAGCGTCAGCCGCATAAAGCAATATCAACTTTAGTGCTCTGTAATTCTTTGAACATTTTAAAGCTACTGGTCAAAGAATAAAGATTACATTATTAACTAAACGACTTAATTGGAAAGAAAATACAAGTAAGACCTTTGTAATTAAAATTCAAGACTTTAATACATTGTTAGGCGTGCTTCTTACCTGGCCCTGCCAGTCTGACGTGTTGATGAGGATAATACTATCAGGGAGGTGGTTATCAGACACCAGGATGTGGTTTAGCTGGTCGTACACTGTCTTCCTGGGGATCTAGGTAAGTAAAATAGGACAACCTTGGGTTAATATAAGGTCCCATACTTTTATTTTCTCACACAGTCCATTAGACATGAATACACACAGAACACACTGAAAATTCTCCCAATACAATAAAATTGTCACACTGACGTCCTCATCTATATACCCAGTATATAAGGTTCGCCCTGCAGCTCTGCCCTCCTACCTGCAGGTGGCATCTGGTATCTAGAGACCGCTCATTGTCCAGGCTGTTGGCCCGCTCGTTCTGGGGCCTGCTGGGTTGGCGCTCCTTCAGCGACGTGCTCCTGCCTCGCCTCCCTGCCAACTTTGGTTCCTGCCTGAAAGCAAAAACAGCAAAGGGAGCGAGAGAGGATCGTTTTCTGCAGCCTCAGGAAGTTAAATAATCTGTGTGTTTTCTGCGGAATCATGTGTGTGCATAAAATGTGTGATTCATCATTAAATTATATATATTGACCTGTTGGACGAAATGATAAGAGACTCTGTTTTGGTCATTTTGCCACTTGGAGGCAGTCTCTCTAAAAACGTGTCCATGTTGTCCATCTCCAGCTCTGTGGTCGGGGTTACCGCCTCTGGCTGCTCCTGAGGGAGAACAAAAGCAGAGAAAAACAGGAACCGCGTTGATGAGCTAAGAGCTGGCACATGTGTTTATGCATTTTCCCTCTTCAGCGCTTCTGAACATGGCTCTGGGATCGTGTTTGGATCTCAGGCCTTACTCACAATGACGTTAATCTTATACAGAACGAGATTTCAGCCTTTCTTAAATATGCCAACAGGACAACACTGACTCAGTACCATACCACTTTATTCATAACGCACTTTAAAAAGAACAGCAGGGCTGGCCAGAGTGCTGCACAACAGCAGCAAACATAAAAGACAAACACAGGCCAGAGGAACACAAACGAACTGCAGAAGTTATACAACAAACAGAGTCAACATGTCACAGCGGGTCGAAGGCCAGGGAGTAAAAGGAGCCTGTCTGACGTGCAGTGGCAAATCGTTCCACAGTTTTGGAACAGCAACTGTGACAGCTCCATCACCGCTGAGTCTGCGCTGCATCTCTGCAACCAGTAAAAGCATTTGGTCTGCTGACTCGAGAGAACAAGCATTGCATTGTGTCTGGATTCAGCAGTTCAGACAGATACAACGCATGACCATTAAGAAGCTTAAAAAACAAAAGGATTTTAAAATCGATTCATAAATGAAGTGGAAACCAGTGAAGGGACGATAAAATCGGAGTTTTGTGCTCTCGCTTGCTCGCACCACCAGCGAACAATGGAGGCCTGGCTGATTCCAGTAGAAAGTGCAATTACAGTAATCGAGTTGAGACGCTATAAAAGCATGTATTAATGTTTCAACATTGCACTTGGACAGAAGATGCTTGATTTTTGACAGCAGCCTCCACTGGGAAAAAGCTCAATGTAATCAGTGTTTACATGAGCATCAAGCTTTAAGGTAGGATCCGTTTTCACACCTAAATTTGTAATAATGGCTTCCTCGTATGAGGCCAGAGAGGAAAGGTCAATGCAGGGGGCACAGCTGGTGCCACTGGGTCTAAACAACATCACTTCTGTCTTGTTCTTGCCATCCATCCCCTGATGTCAACAAGGCAGCCAATGAGAGGCAGTGTGCTTCAGTGGAAAATAAACTTGACAGTCATCCGCATAACAATGAAAGGAATCATCATGTTTCCAGAAAACAGTGCCAAGTGGCAGCAGGTACAAAGAGGTAAAGCCATCAATCAGAGACTGCGCCTGTGATGCCCCGCCCACTGCTCCAGCCTGGAGATGAGTATCTCATGGTCCACTGTGCCAAAGGCAGTTGTTCAGTCCAATAGCACGACTTAAAAACCCTTAAGAGAGCAGAATCAGCGCTGTGGTGAATTTTAAACCCAGACTGGAACACGTCCAGAACTGCATGTTCATCCAGGGAGGACTTCAGTCGGGCGTAGACTATTTTTCCAAGAGTTTGGACAAAAAAGGCCGCTTGGAAAAGGGCCTAAAACAAAACAGAAGGGTCTAAGGCCAGATTTCTTAAGAAATGGCTACACAGCAGCATGTTTAACAATTTTTGGCACCACACTAGAGGTCACACTACTATTAATAATGATAAGAATAAAGGGACCGAGGGTAGGAAAAACTTCCTTAATAAGCCTCTGTTCAGCTCTCCCGCCTAATGGCACGGGCCATTTAACCACGGCTCTGATCTGGGCTCTGGTTGACCGATTTTTAATCACCGTCCAGAACGGTTTGGCAAGTAGAATTAAATTGAAGGGTCAGGTCGTCAGTATTGGAGGACACAGAGAGCTGTGAGGTTACTTCACAGTTCAAAGCAGAGGAGAACAGCAGTGGAAGGTTTAAGAGCACGGCAGCGGTGAGCAGCAGGCTGACAGAGAGGAACAAAATCAATTAAGATATGGTCTGAAAACACTGCAGGAGCAACTTCCAAATAAGCAGATAAACTATAAAACAAGATCCAATGTGTGCCCACGTTCATTTACAGGCTGAATCAGATTAACAGAGTCCATCTTCTTCCCATGACACATGCCTTGGGGGGGGGGGGGGGGGGGGGGGGGGGGGGGGG
>JAVDPK010002772.1:454001-467944 GCA_034780415.1 Cichlasoma orientale | reverse complement strand
ATCTTCTTCAAATGAAACATGCATTGCCCCCCCCCCCCCCCTCCTGCAGCTCAATGCATCAATCTCTATGTTGACACCAACAACCCGAAAAAGCCTGGATTCATACTCACGAAGGGGACGTTATCAGACACGCCGTCATCCCCGCTGCACTTGGTCTTATCTGGGTCAACCTGGAACGAGGTTGTGGGAAGAACAATAAACATCACCTGGATTTGATGGACTCTGGGAAACTTTAATTTCACACAAAGTAAAGCATTGTTTGACTCGACGTGTCATCACGAATTGTTAGTTCAACAAAAGCCCTACAGCTCTGCAAACAAGCTGCAGGCTGAAGGAAGTCATGAGCCAGTTCAGCGCTTACGCTGCTCTGCCTCCAGCTGCTCACACTCATATTGTTTAACTAAGTTGTTTAAGTGAAGAAGGAGATTTGAAATGAATTCATGCTGCACTTTGGCAATACAAAGAAACTACTCGAGGCCATTTGGTGTTTCACAATGTGCTGGCGCGTCACGGGTCTCACCGGGCTGGGAGGCTCCCTGTGGCTCCGGCTGCTGTGGATGCTGCCAATCTCGGTCTGAGAGCTCGAGAGGGAGAGACCCTCGAAATATGGCCTGAAACAGGAGAAAAATTAATCAGTTTGGACGGAATCAAAGAAAGCAAACTCATATCATGTTACTATACCTGCTGAAGTTTAGGGGGTCTCCTGTGAGTCGGAGGGTCAACCTTCATCACTTTTTTTGAGAATATATTCACATTTTATGGTCCAAAAATAATTTTTTCATTGAACATCTGCTGGGACACGTCACATTATGGGCTTTCTATCAAAATTATTTTTTCTCATTTAATGCCAAAATTAATACTTCAGTGGCACTTTCTGTCAGAAAAAACACAATTCCTACCACTTTGTAGCTGAATCTACAAAAAGTGCCAAAGGTGACACAGTTCGACAGGCATGAAGCAGCATCAGCAGTGATTCCCAAAAGCTTAGCATATCTCGGCATGGTGTTCAGCGTGTCAGAGACCAGAAGTAAGTTCAGTGGAAGGGTGGCTGTCAAGAAGTTATTCCTAAGAAAGGGAAACTGGGAGAAAAGGCTGCCGTGTGCCAAATTACACAAGAACTGGACTGAGAATCGCTGGCAGCAGGTCTGATGGAGGGATGACTCCAAACTTGAAAGTTTTGGTTCAAATCTTTGCCAACGTGTAGGGGGGAGGTCAGGAGAGGCACAGCAGCGAGTGTCTAAAGCCTCCCCATCATGGTCTCAGTGGAAGGGCGGCTGTGAAGAAGCCATTCTTAAGGGAGGGAAAGAGAAAAGGCAGAGACATCCCAAATTATACAAGAACTGGACGGAGAAATCAGTGGCGACTGTGGAGAGATGAATCCAAGCTTGAAATGTTTGCTTCAAATCATTGTCGACAACATGTAGGGGGGAGGTCAGGAGAGGCACAGCAGCGAGTGTCTAAAGCATCTGTAAAACATGGTGGGGGCTCTGTCACGGTTTGGGGCTGCACTTCAGCCTGAGGTGTCAAAACTGATGGAATTATGAATGCAGTAAAGTACCATCAGATTTTGATCCCCCATATAACACCATCTGGAAAGTGTCAGCACGACAGCGATCCCAGACACACAGTGGAACACTATCAGTCATGGACTGGCCTCCCCGGAGCCCGGACCTCAGCATTCTTGAAGCGGAGCGGGATCATCCGGACAGAGAACATCCAAAGAAGAGCTCCGAATGTCCTCCAGGAAGCCTGGAGAGCCGTTCCTGAAGACTCCTTAAAGAAATGACTGGAAAGCTGAGAGAGTTCAGGCTGTGCTGGAGAATAAAGGTGGTCACACCAAATATTGACTTTCAAGCCTGTCAGAACTGTGCAAACTCTGTTTTTGCTTGATTTCCATTCCATTCCATTTCCCGGCAAAAATATGAAGAAAAGAGAGGCGGCTCAATTCTTTTGCACAGTACGGTATATTGTTGTTAAACACTCAGGTTTAAATATTGAGGGTATTTGTGGAAATATGGACCAAATTTGCCACACTTAAAATAATTTCTGCCAACCTCACATGACGGCAATTTGAAGGGTTTAAACTATGTGTTTACATACAGCCCAGGCGGTCTAACAGGAAATCTGTGGATACCCTCAAAATAATTAAAATATGTCCGACAGTGATTAATGAAAGTTTCACCCAGTATAATCTGCCTTTTATCCACAAATATAACCCATAAACGGTTCAGAAATAACACCGACACTCACTTGAGTTTGGGTTTCGGTGTGCTGAGGACGCTGTCGTCATCATCCATGTCTGGGCCGCTGTCGCTGGGGTTCTCAAACTCCACGCTGTCCAGGTCCACGTCCTCCTCCTCCACATCGGGAGGCGGCTCTGTGGGGTCCTGCTCCGAGTCCAGCACCTTCACAAATATACACGTCACATATCCGGCGGCACCACGGTAAAGCCACAAGAGATGACCAGACCAACACAAGACAGAGACACCCACCTCATCAGAAACTCTGAACCGCTTCAGAAGAGCCACCACCCGCTGCTTAAAGTTCTGCTGCTACAACACAGGAGAAGAAACGCAGAACCACGCGTCAGTTTGTGACCCAGTTCTGATTTACTGAAGCCAATGCAGAGAAAGCAGCTGCAGCCGGGGCTTCCTCTAATTTAGTCATTTTAGCAGCAGTAGGTACTTTGCAGTGTTGTATTGATTTTGCTGTGTGCGCTCATGCAGATCAATAATCAAGCAGCATCATGCTCCATCTGCTTTCTGAGGCTTCCATCCGCTGCGTCGGCTCGCACCTGCAGCACCGTGTCATCCACCATCTGCTGTTCAGGCTCGTTGGAACGTGGCTAATTGTAGTAGTAAAGTTATTCATAGCAGTCTTCTGCATCCAGAACCTTCTGGCACTTTGTAGATTTACTTCATAAATGAAAAAAAAAATATGGAAGCTGGACTATAATATTTCAGGTAAAAAGGCCAACAACAGGTTTTCTGTTGTTAAGAATACATCCCAAAATAAAGCAAGAAACTAAATTACTTCACAAGAGAAGCTGTCGCTGTGTGCCAGGTGGAGTGTTTTAAACAGCCAATTAACCTTGGTTAAGCTTATGGACTCCAGAAAGGTGAAAACAGCGACAGAATTAATCCAAAGCTCTCTAATTAGCAACGCTACAGCTCGCCGTTTCCACCGGGGGGAGTCTCAAAGGTTACGTGGTCACACTGTGGTTAAATGGGGAATTTTTCAGAAAGACACAACACGTTCGCCGTCACAGAGAAAGTTCAGTTCAAGTGTAGGTAGGGATGCTCAGACTACACCTCCATCTGTTGTTTCACATCTCTTACTCTGGTGATGGACGGAGTCCTTACGATCGACCTCCTCTGCTTCTTTGGCTTTCTCACATCGTACTCGTCGTCCTCCAGATCCTGGAAACATGAAGGACACGATGTAACCATTCAGTCAAGAAAAGACAATGAATTCTGAAATTAGTCACGACTATAAGCTTTCTGTTACAAACTGAGAATACAGACGTTTTATTTCAGATTGACAGAATGACGTTAAACATCTTTGACCCCTGACCTGTAAAAGCCCTAATAATTTCCAGGTAAACTCACCTGTGCCTGCACGGCATCGTCGCTGGCCTCCTGCTCCGAGGAGAAGCTCTCGTACTCTTCCTCTGAATAGTTATCTGAAGACGAGCAGGCAGATTAAAGGCTTGGAGTGCAGAAGACGCCTCATGTATATTTCAATGGCCCTTTTAAATGTGACAGCCAGCCAGGTTCTAAATATACACCAGATGTTTTATGCTACCTGCATTTTTTTTGCTTTCAGCATGATTAGAAGAAAGAAAGAACACAGTGAAAAAACCCACTCTGAACCCTGTGAACTGCCACTCTGTTGAACTCATCAAGCATGTTAGGTGATGCTGATGGTGCCACGCTGGTTCCGCCTCAGAACATCAGGGTAATGAGAAGCAAAGCATACCGGAGCACTTGATCTTCTGTCCTCCCTGCAGAGCTGCCTCCTCGTGGTCTATTGGCTGACTGGACAGGGAAAAGATCCAGATCTCCGCCACCTTTCCGAGCATGTCTTTCTGGTTGCTGCAGAGAGGCAGAACCTGGCCTCCCTCTGTCGGGTGCTGCATGACCTGCAACATACAGCAAGAGTGCGCGCAGTTGGTCATATCTGAGAAATTCCCAGCGCAATATTCACTGCGCTGCCCTGTAAGCTGCACAGCTTGGTGCTGCCCAGTTCAACATGCATGTGCTGTACTAGCTAAGAGGCAAGCAGCTGAGGGTCAAAGGGCTTCTTCCACAGCACCTCTGCAGCGGTAAACCCTTCTTACAAACCCACTTAAGGACAATTCCGCCCCAAATAAGGCCGAGCCTTCCTGTCCCAACATGACTCCATACGTCGACCTTCAGCCACTTACACTCTATCGCGTGTGCTATGTTTTGTTCACAGCCCCTATTAAAGTGTTTTAGCTGAAACTGTAGGAACCGTTTCTTTCTTGTGGGTTAGTACAACTCTGCCCCCCCCCCCCATCTCAGCTGCATAAATGTTTTTTTTATCCTTCCCTCAGCTGCTGAGATGTGACCTTAATAAGCTCCGCTGAGCTTTGTTAGCCAAATGGGAACTCCTCAGTGGATCAGCATCATGTGCAGTGAAATCAAGCCATTCATTTGTGTCTTCAAGGTTTTCTTGAACCTCAGAAAGCCTGAGTCTGTGAGACAGCATTCATTTTTCTCTCTTTTTAGCTTCTTTCTTTGACAGCTGTGCATATTTATGAAGATTTTACATGCCCTTAATAACTCGTGCAAACATTATGGAACCACAAATAAGACGCACCTAATTTCTCTAATAAAAATATAGACTGAACTGCTACAGTGAGACAGGAAATCACTAGGACGAGATGCAAACCAACAAACAACAAAGAGACAGGAGGAGAATGACCACAGAGAACCAACACGACAACATCAACAGCTTGATTTGAGGGTTGAGATTTGAGGTCACTGTGTGTTTCTTTAAGTCCGAGAGTCTATGTAGGACGGGATCTTTTACGAGCCGGTGCCACGGGCTCGTAATCAGTCACTCGCTTTCTGGATGAGCACAAAAAGCCACCCGACAGCTCCTTGAGTTATGAGCCCTAGTTTGAATGATGCTTTTATTAGATATGAAACACTTTCAGCACTCGCAGACCTCTAATTTCACATATTAGTAGTTTATAGGTTGCACGGACTAGCACGGAAAGTTTGGCTCCAGCATCCACCATTAAATTTTCACACCGGCTCGTTAGCACTTTCATGCTCCTGCCTGTCCCGAGGCATCAGAACACGACACAACGTGCAGCAGAACTACATAAAGAGCTACATAAAGCGCACACACACATGCCCTGGACTGGAGGGTATGAGTGTGTGCTTTATGCCTCATTACACCTCAAGTGGACGACACGAACATGAATGCAGCGCAAAACTGTACCTCCGACATATCAATCGATCCAAGTGCCAGAGTCTTGTAGCCTAAAATGGTTCGGTTCTTGTATCTTTTCCGCCGCTGGAGCATGATCTGCAGCTTGTTCCCTTCTCGCTTTAAGAAGTGTGGGTACTGAGAAAATACAGGAAAACACAGAGGAAGGTTACTCAGTGAGATTTGGACCCATAGCTTGGAGCGTAGATGAGGACCATGACGTATATGTTTGGTGATATTCAACATTTTGCTTACGGCTGACAAAATCCATGAAAAGACAAAAAAACTAAAATGAATTCATTGAAATAGGCAGAAATTCAGTGAGGCAAAGTGCAGCGGTGGAGCATGGTGCTCCTTCATACTGTAGTGTTCCTTTGAGTCCGCTGCCCATAAATGAACTGGCCACTAAAACGATGCATAACGAGCAATTAAAACATCCTTAGTTAACAAAAAGACCTAATGTGCCTCTTCATCGCTGTGTGGCTGTGTTTTTGAAACGGAGATGACTGGAATCCGTCTGGAAACACGCCATCAAAGTTGGACTCGGCGTCCAGCTGTTTGATAAAATTACTGTTAATGAAAGCGCGCGTGTTTCTGTTGCTCCAGCCTTGTCATGTGTGCGCACGCAAAGACTGATACGGGATTGCAGCGCCGCACAAAACACATTTCTTTCTTTTCCTGCCGATGCACAGGATAACGTAAATTGGAACAGTGTTACCATGGCAACCCCTGCAATAAACCGCATCCCACGCGCAGTTAAGCCCGTCAGATGTTACGTCAATGAGGGACAACGAACACAGAGTTAAGACCTGTTCCCATACGGTTTATGTGGCAACATGCGAGATTTTTTAACCACGCTGTAGTGAAGCGATGATTTTTTTTCTTTCCCTTTTACCTGCAGTGAGAAGGTGAGCGCCAGATCAGTCTCCACAGACCCACTGGGTGGCAGCACAATCTCATGGGACCTTAAAATCCGTTTGGAGCCCTGCAAAAGCACACATAAATATTTAAATAAATAGGAGATAATAGCCTTTTAGTGTTTAACTGAGTGCGCACAGTGTGCTGGAAGTATGCTCTCTCTCCCTGCAGCTGCTACTCACTTTGCAGCATTTTATAGAGCGTGCATAACTCAGCGGGATCGAGCAGAATTTTAAAAGCATGTATTAAATGTGTATTATCATTTTAAAAAAAAAACAACAACACAATTTTAGATGAAATATCACATGATCAAGAGCAAAAAGCATACCTGGATTTTTACTGCTATGACCACAGAAATCAGCTCTTTGTCGAGTTCCCTCATGACGACCAGCTTCTTCAGGGTCAGGCTGCACAATCTACACATGGAGGCACAGAAGGAGATGAAGGCAGGAGAACATGTTTAGTTTAGCACTGCTGGGGTGTTTGTAACCAGCGCAAACACATGAGTCATTCACAACAAGCCAGATGGTGAATTTACCAAACAGGTTTAAGAAATGAGACGGGCAGCCTGCAAGTGCACAAAACACATGCAGTATTGTGCGAAGGTCTTGAGCCACCCATTATTTCTTCATATTTTCTTCCAAGGAGCCAGGCTCTCTGAAGCTCTTATTTGGGCTTTGGTCCACTTGTTTCCATTTCTTCAGCTGAATCAAAAAATGCCAAAGATAACAAAGTCTGAGAGGCCTGAAGAAGTATTTTTGCACCAACAACGTGATTCCCAAAGAGCTATCAGTCGCAAACACGGCATTTCCCAGCATGCTGTGCAGTGTGTATCTGAAAGTCATGTCCAGCAAAGGACATTAATGGGGATCTCCTGCAAGTATGCAAGTAATTCTTCACTGGCTGACAATACCAGTTTGTCCCAGCTGTCTACCAGCTGTGCACAGGTTTAGGATGCACCAAATAAATTAGCATCAGCTTCATTTAACTTTAACACGAGGCTGCAATCATCACGTGATCTGAAGCAGCCAGTGAGCGCCTAAAAACTGCTTTCATTCAGTGCGATCGCCTAACCGAGGGCGGGAGAGCTGGCTGGAGCTCACAGGAACCTTTTCCTACACTCGTTAGTCTAACTTGAAGTGAACCGTGGCTCTTGCAGCAGGCAGAGCTAAATCCTCTTAGTCGCCATCAACCAGCAGAGCAGAATAGCAACAGTGAAGGAGAACAGTGGCGGGGCAGCCGGGGGCAGCACTGTTAGGGTGGCGTATTTAGGTGAGTGGGGGGGGGGGGGCTGCTTTAACAACCCCATCACGACTTTTTTCAGGCACTTCCTCACAAAACGTTAGAGAAGAAGAAAAGTCCCCCCTCCCCCCTCCCAGGAACCAGCCTTTTGAGGCACTCTTTGACTGAATGACTGAGAACAGGCTCAATCTGGAGCCCAAACATTTATCATCTGGCTCTCCTTTTTACGGCAAAATGAAACACTGTGTTCACACTGCTGCTGCTTCACATGACATCACTGCTGAATTATTCGGCGGGCGCATTGAATGCTGTCCGGCAGCGAAAGTAGGTTTTCACCCAGGTTCGGTTGTCATACAGGGTAAAAGAGGTTGGTTACAACAGCGGTGAAAGACCGAGGAGAGAGAAATGTGTGAGTGAAAGGAGTCTGCAATATTAAACCAATAATCATATTCATTTAGCAAGAGTGCCCAGTTGGCCTTGGCAGTAACCTCACTCCTCTCCTATTCCCCTATTCTGAGAAGAGGAAACAAAACGGCACCACTATCACTCGGAAGCTTCCAACCACACAGTTTGCTGAGCGGCAATTACAAAGTTGTGTCTCTGCAGCAGAGACGTATCAATCAAGCTCGAGAGAAAGGAAAGCACTGCGACAGAGAAAGGAGAGCGACGACAATGGCAGGTCTGAAGAAGGCCCAGCAGGCCGAACGAAGACCTCTCTGTTCTTCGGCCGAGACGGGACCCGAGAAACCCCGGGCGCGATGGACACGGGCCAAATGAAGGCTCGCATTGTCTCCGTGCTGCCTCGCACGCAGACAATACGCAGCATTCTTGTGCTCCTGTTTTGTATTCGACCCTGTTTCCACTGGTCCCCGGCCCACACCACCATCTACCCGAGTTATGCTATAGGTGGCTGGTGGTGGATTTGCACAGGCAAAGACAGCTGAGCGATATCTGCTCCACTGGCTGCTTCGCTCCAAGTCACATTTGGCTTTTGAGACGTGTATTTTGCAACTGTGGGATCGAAGCCACAAAGAACTGCACTGATATGGCACTGTACGTCTGAAACTCCAATCTCAACCGCTGACATCACACAAACCTCTGACCTGCAGATTTGTTTGAGTAAACACGGGAAACCCGAGTTTCTCTGCTCAATGCCACCGAGATCAGTTACACACAGAAAATGGTGCAATAAATAAATGTATGTGTGCTTTCCAGCAAAGCGGCTCTGATATTTTCTACTTTTAGAACCTTTTACATTTTCATGTTTTTGTTCATGCTGACAGAAATAATTATACTTTAGGTTTATTAGTGACAGTGGTCATATCTTTGGCCCTCTCATGCATATTAAGCAGTGGAGTGAAAATGTATAAGCTGTGCAAATGCAGAATTTATTTCACAGCTGTTTTACTGGATTGCATAAACCCATTTATATACAGTACTGTGCAAAAGACTTGAGCCAACCCCCGTTTCTTTATATTTTGCAAGGAAAAATGGGAAATGGGTGCAGAGAAAGTCAATACAATACAGGCTTGAAAGTCAATATTTGGTGTGACCACCTTTATTCTTCAGCACAGCCTGAACTCTCTGAGGCAGCTTTCCTCTCATTTGTTAAGTAGCCTTCAGGAAGAGTTCTCCAGGCTTCTTGGAGCTCTTCATTGGATTCTGGCTGCCTTTTGTCCTGTTCTCTGTCCGGATGATTTCACACTGCTGGGCTGCGGGGAGGCCGATCCATGACCGACAGTATCCCATTGTGTGTTTTTCTATGTATGCTGCTACTGCACTGACAGTGTGTTTGGGCTCATATTATTTATTTTTATCGTATTTTTATGCATTCATAATTCCGTGTATTTTGACAAGATCTCCAACGCCACTGGCTGAGATGCAGCCCCAAACCATGACGGAGCCTCCACCGTGTTTGGCTGTAGACACTCATTGTTGTACCTCTCCTGTACATACTGGCAAAGATTTGAAGCAAAATTTTCAAACTTGGATCCATCACTCACTCCACTGTCGCCACTGATTTACAGTCCAGTTCTTTTGGCATACCTCAGCCTTTTCTCCTTCCCTTCCTTAAGAAGGCTTCTCCACAGCCACCCTTCCACTGAGACCATGATGGCGAGGCTTTAGTAAACAGTAGATAGATTTCAGTCTGTCAAACTGTGTTATCTTTGGCATTTTTCATAGATTCATTCAAAGAAAGAACTAAAATAAATGAGGGGTGGCTCAAGACTTTTGCACAACACTGCACATTAGATGAGTGTTTTACTATATCCTGATATTGTGCTGTTTCTAAGAAAATTCATTCCTTTTTCTATGCATTCATTCCCGTCTCCAAAGCCACAAAAAGGCTGCATTTACGTCGGCAAGCAGTAAATCTAAACGCAGAGGCGGACGATACCGTTCACTTTGTCGACTTGAGTGTTAATTGGGCCATTTTGACATTATGCAATCCCATTACCGCTCTGTGCCGTAACACTGTGACGTGCTCGCAGGGGAAACTGTCGTCAATCGAGCCTTGAATGCCAAGTACACAATTTCATTGAGTTAAGTATGAAGCGGGACTAAAAAGGTTAACAGCGCTGTTTCTGTGGACTGCACACACTCTCAGGAAGCCTTTAACAGTGAAGTACTGTAACATATTGTAAATCATGATCTGACAATCGCCCTTTCAGAGGAGAGCTTCTACTGCTCATCTACATAACAAGGAAATAGGATGGACATCGTGTTTCTGCACAAAGTTTTTTTAAAGCCTCGTTTCTGAGGATGGAAAGTGTTTTATGCTGTGAAGATTGTAGAGAAAAGTGTAATCTAAAGAAAGTGGGTTACACTTGTACTGGAATTAGTGCCGTTTATTGATGCTGAATACTGATATGGTCGTTTTATGAGCAGCATCACTCCAGGGGAGCTTGTGCTCGTCCGCTTGAAGGCTGCAGAAGTTGGTGAGGCAGTGAGGAGTATCAGCCTGCAGCCTGAGCAGCTTCTCTGTTCCACAGAACAATATATGACAACAATACACAGTGCTGGCATCTCACTCAGCAGCTGCTGCCTTTTTCACTCCGCGCTGAACTCGAGGGCACTCTCACCGCCACCTCCAGCAAACGTGCGTGCACGGCGCACACGCTCGCACGCAGCCGTGCGCCTGGCGCTGCGGCAAAGAAACCCGTTCCCCGTTCTGTCCCCTCTCCGCCACCCCAGGGGAGACTCCGGGCTGCCGAAAAACGCACGGCCCGCCGCCTCGAGCGTGGCCTGCCAAATCCTGATCCAGGGGCCGGCTCGCCACAGATGCTCTGGCAGAGGGAGTTACCATCGGGCCCACTGCGGTGCTGTGATAGCACAATCACATTGACTTCATCTGCCAAGAAAAACACTCCAACAGGAATTTGTTTTGGTGTCACTGAAAATGAACACCGTTCTGGGAAGGAGGGGGGGTAACAGGACCCGATGGCTGTTGTTGATGAACCATATAAGCACCACACACTACCAGAAACATGATGAAACGTGTCCATTATGTTCCTGAATTATTAAATTATGTGTTAAAAAAGAGCCCGAACTCAGAGGCTGTGCAGCGGAGAGAAAACCACATTTTCAGATGAACAACGTTAAAGCCACACAGTGTAATACAGTCAGTTCAGCTTTACTCCACCCTGTCCTGCTCCATCTGCATCTATAGTTGCTGCCATAAAGCCACCACCATTACCTACAGTAGCTTTACTGCCTGGAGGAATGCCACCACGAACCCTTTTATCACTGCTACTGCAGTACTAAGAAGAAGTCTACTACCTCTGCTAGTCTTGCACAGATATTATCACAGCAGCTCTGCAGACAATATAAAACTACCCCCTTTCCTAATGTTACTTACATATCTGTTTTTGATCACGTGACTCATCGTGCAGGCAGTGGATGTAATGCTTGTTCATGTGAAGGCCTGAAAGGAGCGTGAGAAACTGTGTGGTTCAACATAGATATTCACACTGGCGACCTGAATTATCCCGCGGCCAAACACTGCATGGAAGCACTCCAGGGAAGTGGTTCAACCCGCAGAGTGTCAGGTACTGAAACTACTTGGTGCCAAGGGCGGGGATGAAATCAAACGCTCAAACAAACAGAGCCATGCTGGATTCATGCCCTCAAGGCCACCAGCTGCCCTGGTCTCAAAGCAGACTGAGCCCTCTCATGTTTTGGTCCTATATTAGTGTCACTGTTTTAGAGCGGACCTGCAATTCTGTCTGTTTAATATTATTGTGGCTTCGGTATATTTGTTCCATTTTATTGTTATAGACTTTAACTTTGGTGTCTACACCGTCTCTGCTTAGAGAAGTGTTTTAACTGCCTGTCACAGGGTCATGTAGTTCCTTCTTCCCAAAGGGGCCACAAGAGAAACTGGGGCGGTTCTGCAGGGCCACACCAGCGAGCTGAACTCAATTCTGTTCAATATTAATTTTATCTCTTTATGAATGGCAACTAGTGAGAACGTTACAATCAGCCAGCCCCAAGTTGTGGCCTCTTGGGGAAATTAATTGCAGAGTTTATTCATATTTGATTTTTAGTGTCGGTTTATTATTCTAGCCTTCCCCACTGTCGCGTCACATCTGCTCCTCTTCGTCTCGTGTTAGGCGTTTCCCTGTTTAGTTACTTCCTGTTTTATTTTCTTGTCTTTTGCCCTTAGCTTCATTTTCCTTGATTGGTTTCAGCTGTGTCTTGTTACCCTCGTGTTTCCACTCTCCTTGCTTGTGTTCTTTGCTGAATCAAACGGTGTCCTTTGTGTGTTCCCTGTGCTTCAGTTCGCCCTTATGGACTTTTTTTTAATTGGCTACCTGCACTGTCTCATAAAAGGTTCGATTTTGTTTATTAAATTTGCCTCACAAGTCATTTGGGTCCTTAATTTGCTAAAAGTTGTACTTGCCATTTCCCTTAGAGGTTAAAGAAACTGATGCAATAAGCGTTACACACCTGTTCTTAATGAAGCTATAATCACTCTGTTTATATTTCTGGATCGCTGCTCCCTGAAGAAGGTGAAAGGCGACATGCATTTTAATGCCATTAACCCTGAAAATAAAGGCCTTTTCAAACCTGCCTCGAGCGCCTGAGGCCTGTATTACAAAGCAGGATTTGTGCTCACCTGGGTGACTTCATGGTTAACCCTGGCTTTTCTGTACTACAAAGGTGGTTCACTTCTTGGTAACTTATGGTAATCTAACCTGCTCTGAGGTTTCAGATCAACAGGTATGAAATCAATGCCTACTAGCCAATTAGTGTCGCCATTACTGGAAGATCCCCTCAAACCTCTGCGCACAGATAGGACGTTTTTTTTAGTAACATCTAAACACTTGATCTTTCCCTGATGAGCATCAGTAAAGAAAATTCTCAGATGCCACTTTTATTATTTTTTTATTACCCCCATTGGCTGCAGATAATTTTACAATTTTAATGCTCTCTAAGCTTTTATATCCTAAAACCGAGTACCTATTTGCAGTTGCTGATCCAATACAACGTTTGCACATAGACTAAGCCTACGTTTGAATTCTATTTTATATTTATTCTAAACTTGCTCTCAAACTGTTTAAACACCAGGGCTGCAGCCGAGGAAATAAAAACCAAAGCTGTCTTTTAAACATTAATTTAATGAAACCCTCGATTTATAGCCCATCAGATTCTCCCGTGTCTTAAAGATATAGCTGTGATACTGATGAGCCTGTTCACTTACACAGCTGGCTGGCACTTTTGCTGGCTTCAAATAGGCTAAACTTCACCGCAGTTCATTTCCAGTCATATTGACCAAAGTGCTTAAAGTGCTCACTCATTCATTCGGCACTCTGCACACTTCTGCACAAAGCTTCTCCTCTCTTTGGTCTGCAGCAGCTGCGGGTGTGTGTGTGTGTGTGTGTGTGTGTGTGTGTGTGTTCAGTGTGCATTATGGGTTTAATCTCCCCATATTTTTCCCATAGGATAGTTTGATCTGCCTTCGTAGCATCAGCCGCTTTGCTGCCAGTACACTTACACATAATTGTGATTGGTTAGACGCTGCCAACACCACACACACATCACACAAATGCTCAGAGGAAACCCTCAGTTAACGTATCAAGGTGAGTGCCGGCTTTGTGTAATTCACCTGTGATGTTCTGCGGTGCATCGTGGTCGAATAAGTCTTTTGGGATCCAGTCAGTGGTATCAGAGGATTGGGGGGGGGGGGGGGTTTCCCCTGTCTATTGGACGAACAGTACCTCAGTACCTCAGCCCAGTGCAGTGGGCCGTGGGGTGAACCTAGGCAATCTGCGGCCTCTCGCTCGGGCCCGACAGTCGGCTAATGCTCCGGCTCCTGTCAG
>JAVDPK010002772.1:436879-453901 GCA_034780415.1 Cichlasoma orientale | reverse complement strand
CTTGTGTACAGCACTTTGGCCAATGGCATTGATTTTAAAGTGCTTTATAAATAAAGTTGAGTTGAGTTGAGTTGAGTGCCCCGATGATGTCTCATCAACTAACAGATTTGATGCAACAGGAACACTTCACTACAGGTTGATTTGGTGGCTTCATTACTGAATGTAGCACACTTTGCAACCTTAAAGAATAAATGGAGCTAGGTTGCATTTTAATAAAAATAAATGCAGCCTACTCCCATACAGGAATATTCACGAGGGTTTAAATTTTACTGGCCAATAAGCATAAGCTGAAGATGCATTTCTCTCTCTGAGCGCAGCGTCGATTTAAGCACAAACCTGTCTGAACACCTGAGGCCCTTTTATGTATCCAACCTCCTCCTTTTATAATGTATCTGACTTAATGTGTGTGATCTGCTTCCACGAGTCCTGACCTGCTCTGGGTTCATATCTGAAGATGGAAGACTTTAATGAAATAAAATCGACACTTTTTCTTTGGGATCATCTTAAAACTAATCCGAGGCAAGAGAACAACATAAGAGACGTACTCGAGGTTCGGTTTCAGCGCCTGAGTTTTCGCCTTCGGTTAATAACGTGAATCGAGCAACTGGACACTGGGCGCTGTGCCGCATCGAGCAGCAAACTGCATCGATAATGAGATTTCCTACTTCACACTGCAGCTTCCTGCCCTTCCACCCACACACAGGGGCACTTGAAATAGATGGCGGAGCGTGATATAGGAATTAGGTAACAATATATGAGATTTCACGAGCGAAACCATCTCAGAGCTTCACTGGGTTCAATGGGTATTCTGCCTTCATATAAACGAATGCAATGCTTTCATCCAGCATCAACAATAATGCACCATACGCTGCTTTCATAGACACTGAGGCTTTATATGCTGCTATTCTTTTTCATTAAAAGCTTGCAGAACGTGTCGTAGAGAATCAGTTTTCCCTCAGTGCAGAAATATGTTGAAATTCACCATTAAACAGCAAACCGGTCGATCTCATCACGTCACACAGGCCGTGTCACGCTTTTTGAAACTTTCCATCTCTGCAAGAAAATCCAATTTCTGAACGTGCCGAACTGATAATGGACTAACCGTGTGCTGTTCAACAACACTTCAGGGCCGAGCAAAAAGACTCATTTCAAAGCTGCACAAAGCACAACGGGTCGCGCCCCTCCTGACCTTCAGCACTCCCACCTCCGTCTGGCTGAGCCAGCACAGCAGACCGCACCAAATTACACTTCTGCTAGTTCACTTTTCTTCAGAAGCTGAAATCTGATCCGAGTCTATTCTCCAGGGTAGTATTTATTAATAATAAAAAGCTCATTACACTCTAATTCCAATAACTGTCCAGGTTTTATCAGATCTGAGGATCCACGGGTGGCTGTGCAGAGAGGAAACCACACGTGTCAGCACTTACTGCTCGTTCCTGTCTTCACACAGTGCGTGGCTTTGATCCACATTTGGGATTCCTTCCTCACTAATAAAATGAATATTTGCCCCACAGCTGCGAGCCAAATGGAACGACTTGAGTCTGCAGCATAAAGCGGCATTTCTTATTAGCTTTAGTAAAACATCGTTATCAGCGGGCGAAACACTTTCGACACAAAGTTTGACTGTTGTTCGGTTTACTGCCGAGCGCTCACACTGCAGCGTCTCAAACCTTAAAGTCAAGAAAGAGTTGAAGCATTAAATCATTTTGTTTGGATACAATGCGGTAATTGATGCTCTTTAGATGTGTTTTCTGCTGCTTCCGCTACAATCCTGCGCTCCGTGTAAGCACACAGGATCCGTTCTCAAGGTATGAAAGTACTTCTCCCAGTTTTTCATCATTTTAACTCGTGTACCAGCCCGTCCCACCGGACCGGGCAGCAAGCAGGGCTGTTAAATCTCCGTTCACACGGTAAACTTCAGGTCACCGTGAAGTTACTGCATCAGTCCGCTGCGTGCAGGCTGATCGGGCCACTCGTAACACAGCTGCACGTGCACGAACACGGGGACAGTCTGATAATCCTTTTTAATTCAGAAACTTCAGCTGCATGAATTTTCCAGCCGCTCACAGAAATGTTTTGCTTCTCTACGTTAACAGGCAGCCGTCGGTTATGAATAAAGTGCAGACCATGTGAGCGCGTGCGTAAGCGATGATTCTGAGTGCTCGACACTTTGTATCAGTTTATCTTCTGCATCTAATTATTAAGGAATTTAGAGATAAATATCTTTGGAACCTGACATCCTGAAAGTACCGGTACAAAAACTGGAATGACTGGGACCAGAAGCTACATTAGAGTTTATCCAAGCAGGGGGAAGTTTGTTGGTGGAAAATGTTACTCAAACATGTAAATCCCCCAATTTTTATTTTTATTTTTTTTTTTTGGCAGATATACTCCCACAGGCCTGCCTGATAAGCTCCAGCCCCCATAATGCTTCAAATATATTCCTTTGAGTTCATATTAAACTGACGCTAACACTTTTGATAATATAAAACAGAACATTTTGTCAGTCAGCTGAACAAATTTTGGATTTTTAGTGTTGCAATTTCGAGGCAGGACAATGGATGTTTCAGCCCTGTACCCACTACATTTAATTACTGTAGCTTTACGGGCTATTCAGCAGGACTTAAATGATTTAGTGATTATTTTGAAGCACCTACAGTCTTCACCCCCCCCCCCCCCACACACACACACACACACACACTGAGCATACTGTAGAAACAGGCCACTGACAGCTGAGATTCTTTGCAGCACAGTCGTGGTTGAAAACTTGCTCCAAAACAAACGTTGAGCCGGCGTCGCAGATGTTACCACCGCGTCACCCAGACGTCCCCGTTAAGTCTTTAGAGTAAGTGAAGGTTTTGTTCAACAATCTTTTTTTTAAACTATCTCTTTATCGATTAGAATAAAACCAAATTAAATTGTAAAAATGTTTCTAGAATAGAAAGAATGAGAAGGAACAAAAAAGACTTAAAGACTCAAATCTGCAGCTTCTCACTGTTCATCCTCTGCTCGTCCTGCTGAGCTAAGTGGCTGAATGCTGGACAAGAAGCACTCCTGAACTGATGCTGCATCATAGAGAGGGAGGGGATAATTGTAAGAGTCCCATGCATTAAGGTCGCCATGTCACAAATGAAGCAGAATTTAGATGTATGAAACCAGAAACAGGCTCCAGTAACTGTAGCCTCTGTAGGTGGAGAAGACGTTCTGTGGATGTCTTTTCACAAACATGCTGTTCAGATGCATTAAATTGCCTCTTTGCAATAATGATCTATGTTTCCCACTCTGTAAGAGACAGTCGACCCGAAGCAGAAACAACTCCAGCTTCAGTTTTTGCCATGGTACCGCGGACTGTTTGGAGCGGGGAGATGATGTCAGGGTTTGAGCCACATTTCCTGGGATGAGGTTAACGTGTCTGAGCCAGCTGGGGGAGGTTATTAACCATGAACAGGAAAGGTTTTTACCTCTGCGGTCGGACCCTGTTGTAAATTATAACTATTTTTTATGTTATAACCTGAAGTGCACTGTGCTAATGTCTTACAGTCTCATTCATCTCATCGCCACAGTGACTCTCTTCAAACATGCGTCATGGTTCCACTTGACCGTATGCAGACAGCTGTCCTGCTGTGAGCTTCGAAGATGTTTGCTCTCATCTTCTACTGCAAATTATTTATGTATCATTTTCTGGTAATTACACAGCTTTCAAAACAATGCGAGAAAAAGCCGACGTGTTCATTCTCCCTGACTAACATTAGGACTAAAACATTTTCCTGGAATCAGACAACCTGCCAGCAAAAGTGTCCCACGCTCCCCAAATTTAGGAATATTAGTTATAACTATAAAATCGTATTTTAATGGCAGATTTTGGAGCAGATGTGATTTTAATGTATGGATGTTGTCCCCCTGTCTTTTTGCTTGCTTCCTCCCCTTCCTTTGTTTGTTTCAATGGAGGTCATTTTTTGCAGCGGGTGCATTTCTGTTTGTGATTGGGAGCAAATGGAAATAAGCCTGTTTTCAATATTCTCCAATCTGGCATAAATACGACCATATGTACCAGTCGGCATCACCGCGGCCCGGGCCCTGCCCGGCGCAGCCTCTCGTGCAGCTTTGAATCTCTCCCTGTGTACCAAAGCTGCGTGTCACAGGGCTCAATGACCTACATTCTCACGTCTCTCGGGGTTCTGGAAAATCCACGTCCTCCTGTGTCGGCCTATCCTTCTTTCACTAAGGTAATCATGCTCAGTCTCTCTCATTCAGTTAGTCACACTCAGCCATCTCCAGCTTTATGACTCACCGTAAAAAGAGTCTGCAGACACCAAAACAACTCCTCAGCTGCAGAACGCTGAGTGTATTTTAAGAAATGCAACTGCTGGATGCACTAACAGCAAACTTTGATTTCCCCCCCCGACACGCTGCACCTCTTTCACCTGTCAGAGACTAAAAATGTCACATGGCAGGGACCCACACAGGGCCCAGGGGACCAAAGCAAAAACCGTGCGAGCCCTTCTGCCGTGGTTTCCGGTTTATTTTTAAGAGTACTGCCTCATTTGGCGCTCTGTGTTTTTACATCGACTGTTTTTTCTGCCCACCATCGTTAGCGTCTGATTAAGTTCACCTGTGGAACATTAAACCTCCCTGTGGCCCAATTCCAATCCAGCCCCCGGAGCCTCTCCCCGCACACACTCGCTCGTGCTTTCGAACGGAGGGTTCGCCAAATCTTCAAAGCCAGCTAGCGCGGTGGAAGCCTTCCACGGCCCTCTAACAGCAAGTCTGCACAGACGTGGGCTTACCAACCCTTCCTAACCCGGGTGCAGCAGCTGTTCTGTGTGTCTGAAACTACATGCACTTAATCTATCTGACCTTTAAAGCGTAGTGATGGGAAACACAGGCCAAAACACTTTGACCCCAGAACAACAGCTCAAGTTTTTCTTATGCAGTTTCACAACATTTTTATTTTTTTTTAATGATTTTCCTACTTTGTCAAACAGTGCAAATGCACAGCATTTCAGTCCTAATGAACACAACCATGTAAAGCATAATAACAGTCAATTTACAGGGCAGTCTAACACAAACAGCCTGCTTAAAATGCATTTTTTTTAAAGCTAGCACCAACATTAACAGCAGCACTTTCAGCCAGCGATGAATGGAAATGACTGAAGATCGTTCCAATTCATTTTTCCCTTTCTGTCACATAAGTACTGCCTATGCTGTCATATTAAAAGTCAAATAATTTGAGAAAAAAACACTCAAACCACTCAAGAAGTCAATCTGCAGTCGAACTGGTAACAAAAAGAGCTCGTTTTGGAGAGAACAGGAACATTTAAGTGTATTCTGCTCTCAGCAGTGGACCCCTGTATGTTATCTGGCACCGAGGAGTATTAATTATGCAAAAACATATAGAAACATCTCTTTTTATGTTGCATTTTCTTTGAGTGCCACAGAATCGGTCACTCTCTGTTTTTGTGGACAGATTTTCTCGGTGTGGACGACCATAGGGTCGCGACCACCAGCTCACACAGGGGCTGTTTGCACCGTGCACGAAGCTCCGGGTCTCACTTCATGGTTTTCAGCTGGAAAAAAATGAGCTAAACGTGAAAGTGCAGGTTTCAGGTTACCTGCCGATCTGCCCACCCTCACCTGCGGTCACAAGCTCTGGGGAGTGACCAAAAGAATGAGATCACGGATACAAACAGCGGGAGCGAGTTTCCGCCCAAGGGTGTCTGGGCTCTCCTTAGCAAGAGGATGCATCCTGGACATCTCCTAGGTGAGCTGCTGTCCTACTGGGAGGAGGTCCCAGAGTAAACCCGGGACTCGCTGGAGAGACCGCATCTCTCATGGAGGAGCTAGAGGAGGTGACCCAGGAGAGGGAGGATTGGAACCCAGATCTGGATAAGCGGCAGTGAACGGATGGATAGATGCACTCTTTGAATGTTCTCACCTATCTGCATATATGGGAAAAAAGGTTTTTGTAAAGTAGAGATTTTTTGAGTTTCAATAAATTTTTACCCACTAAAATGTATTCCGCAATAAAGTGTGAGAAAATTCTCTGCTCACTCAGAGACGCCTGATCACAAGGATGACAGGAAAGTTGCTGAGGGGCTACAGCCACACCTAAAAGCTTCAGTGAGGGCACAGATCGTCTCTTAAGTGGGCCCACCTGCTTTCTAAATTGTTCAGAATGAGCTGATGTTTGTTCCTGTAACTTACAGAAAGAAAAATCAATCCTTTATTATTCGCCACATCTGTCAGAAAACGACCCGCTTCAGAAGACGCAGCCTTTTTAAATGCCTGCGCGCCTCAAATAAACATTTAGGGCGCGACTGTAATTGCTGCTTGTTCATCTCTCCAGCAGCGCGTTAGGTCCGTTCACACATCTGCGTCTCCTCTCCGACGAGGCGGTGCAGCCTCTTCATCGCATCCTTTCAATCTTGAGGGTGAGGTTTGCGAGGGAGCGTCTCGCACCTGTCGCACAGTAAAGTCTGACACACAGTGCTGCTGATTGGTGGGTTACTGTCACTGAGGACACTGGGATTACACATACTGCAGCATATGGCACATGCACAACACAGCGTAAACACTGAAAGGAGCTCTGTTAGCATGCTGCGACATGAAAGAGAAAAGAAGCAGCAGCGGTCGCATGGGACAGAGTGTCCTTCCTGCCCTCCGGGCTTACTCCGAAATCTGAGACGCACACATTACAGGAGAATACTGCATTCCAGTTATTTCATTGCCCTCCGTACACAGAGGGCTGGCGGCATCCTTCTCTAAACACGCCTCACACACTCAGCCTTAATGGCTGGCATGCCACTCACAATCTGTTGTAACACCACTGGCATCAGCTTCTCCTCCGCCACCCCCTGCATGCCTCACCCTCCTCTGCAGTCAGAGGCTAAAGCTGGTAAACAAGACTTGGGTGACTCGGATTTTCTTTCTAGAAATTTCTGCTGTGCTGAGGATTACAGACAGGAAACGTGAGTCAAAGTGGTGGATATACAACAGGGATGAGACCACACTTCAGCGCACACTACAAACTTTACTTCATTCTCATCTAAACAGCGGCATGCGCAGGAATTCAGATTATTCACTTAATTAAACAATAGTGTAATTTTAAAAAGATGCACTTTGGGTAAAAAGTGTGACACTCAAACAGTGATTCTGTTGGCTCCTTGGGGTGGACACAAGTTGGGAACACTGTCAAGCTATCCATTCATCTTTTTCCGCTTATTCAATTCAGGGTCGCGGTTGGGCTGAAGCCCATCCCAGCCGTCACAGGGCGAGAGGCAGGGTACAACCTGGACAGGCCCCCAATCTATTGCAGACAACCAACCATTCACACCCTGCAGCCAGTTTAGAGTCACCAAATAACATGCAAAACATGTAAGCTGACACAAACGTGGTGCCATAAAACTAGCATGAGGAGGTGCACATCGGGTTATGGCGTGACGTGATAAAACCACTGGTTGCCAGGGGAACATGTATTTTGCGGCTGGCTGGCGGTGGTTCCTGGAGGTTTCTGGCTCTGTGCTATGTTAGATCAGTGCAAAGAAGCTGCTGCACAGAAAAAAAAAAACCTTCCTAGAGATTGCTTTAGCTGCTAGCATTGGCACAGTTCTCTTCAGTTTTTCACACTTGCCTGCAAATAATCACCAACTACGAGCTGAGCAGTTTTACAGCTTGAAAAAGTACGATGCAAACCGGAAATGGAGAAGGTTCGCCTTCAAAGTAAAAGCTGTGCCTCAGAGCTGCAGCCAACATGTTTCAGAGGTTGCAATTATCACGTTGAAGGCTAACTGTCTCCATTTCTGATCTGTGATGCGCTTTTCAGTTCCACTCCAGCTGTTTGTAGACAAGTCCGTCACTTCCGTTCAAACTACAACTGCAGCAATATGCTGGCAACCACAAGGATGTTTTTGCCAACCAATTAGCAAAAACACATTTTTACTTAGCAACTGCTTGTTTCCAGGGGGTCACTGACCAGTCTGTAGCCCTTTAGCAATCATTTTCACAGCGACTGCCGTCAACCTGCAGCAACCATCTGCAACCAGCCTGGGAATATTCATTTTTCCCTTTTAGACCCGTGTGACTGCGGTCGTATTCACTTCATCTTGCACTGGCACATCCAAAGTGGTGGACGAATCAACGTCACGTGTCTGCAGAAACTCTACATTTCCCTAAATGTCAAACTTTTATTTTAAGAGCCTTCTGGCCCAGCATGACCTCTGTTCAAATCAAATGTCAGCACTGTGCGGCATTTCTAACACTACAGTTTTACAGCCAAATTTGACTGATCCTTTCTACATAATGAAGTGCACCACTTTATTATAACAGATGCTTTTGATCGTTACGTTGCAGGTTATGCACACCGTTTCCCATAAAGAAGAACCAGCTCTCGTTTATGTCTCTAGATTTTATTTAAAGAAACAAACAAAGAGGTCAAACGCTTAATTTGTGAAAGCTATAAAGTGATTCAAGTCTAAAAGGAGAACAGTTCAGAGTGATGATTAGACACCCTTCTTGTTTTTCTTCCCTCCTGTTGGATGGTATTATCCTGATAGAGTGAGGCACATGGGGAGATGCCAGGAAGCCTTAGCATGGAGGGCAGGGGAGGAGGGAGGGAGTCCTCGGCTGGATGAGCGCCCAGACTGCCCCCGAAACCACTGCTCTTATATCTGTGAGCTCTACAAATGTGCATGAGGCTGCAATTTTGGGACAGAGGCAGGACGGATTTATACACAGAGAGAGCAGAGAAAGCAAGGAGGGAAAACAGAGTAAAACTAGAAAAGAGAAGCTTTATAATGAGAGTGAAAGCACGCCAAAGACAGAAAGAGAAAGCGCGCAGCGCCTGCACAATTCCAACGACTTATTTTAGATGGTGCAAAAACAGATTTGACAGCCAGACGCTCTTTCTCAGGGTTTTGGTTTCAAGCACTGACATCTGCCAGCCGATAACTCTCAATTACTGCACCCTCCTGAGGAAACTCACAGCAGCAAGTCAAAAATAAAACTTTGCCAAGAAAAGGTTATTTTTTACTCAGTCTGGAACTACAGGATTTACTGCTAGGCTCGCTTCTGTGGCACACGAGGCAGGCGGCGAGTTAAAGGCCGGCCACGGAAGATAAAACACCATAAAGCCTCCAATGACTCCGTCCACTATCAGCCTTGCTGAGTCCTTCAGTAAAACTATTTGTTCAATAACTGTGAAAACTAAGTGAAATTAAAAATACAATACATACAAAATTAGACATGAATATATAAAAGTCTTGCACAGGTGTGCACTAGTAAGTTCAAACACTCTTTGCACAGTTTATATTCTAGCTGTTAAGGTAAAGGAAATGAGTCCAGTGGTCATAAAAATGAAGCCATTATGGCTGCTCCAAGTGAGCAAATCTTAATGACTGTAACCAAGAGTGAGGAAAAAAACCTCTGCTAAAATTTAATTTTTCACATTTTTTAAAATCTTTTTTGGGCCTTAAACTTTTGTTTAAATCAAAAATATTTGAGGTTAAACGATCAAATCCCACAAGAAGATGTGGCGATGAAAAAATGCGAAAAAGTGCCTCAACCGGACACTCCCATTATTTTATTTCTCAAGCACTGACTAAAGATGGACGACATGCTAGTTTCCCAGGAGTAAAGCCAAAATAAAACTGGTGCCATCATCTTGCGCTGGTCAGGTGATCTTGTAACCAATATTTGCACAGTAGAGGCCGGGGGTGGCGACGTGGCATTATACCGGAGGTCTCTTCCTGTTAAGGGAAAGGAGGTTCTTCTTTCCCTCTGTCGCCACATGCTTGACCATTGATGGGATTCTCTCTTTAACATTACAATATAAAGTGCTGTGAGGTGCTATATAAATTAAATTTAAACAGGAAAAGATGTTCTGTCACTTTTTTCCCACCAGTTGATGTAATTTAATTTCCCCCATAATTAGTGGCAGCTGTGGCTCAGGAGGTAGTGCAAGTGGTTACTGGAGGCTGATGGGTGAAACGCTGCAAACAGGGTGCTGCACCTAAAACCTTCTTGTGACTGCTTTGCTCGCTATTAGATCGCTGTAGGTGCCCGCCTTTAAAGTGAAAGCTGCCCTTTGCTGCTGCAACCAGCACATTTCAAAAGGCACAACTTTTACTTTGAAGGTGAAAAATTTCACTACCGCTTGGCGAGTAGTTTGCAAGTGTTTGCAGACAAATCGCCATCTTTCATGCAAACTCTTGGGCTGTGTGACTGTGGTCACAATGAGGACCACCATCCCACGGGGAAGGACCGGGAGAGAGATTTAGTGAGAGCAGATGAGAGCCATGCAGTGGCTGAGAAAGACTGTCAGAGGGGCAGATATGGAGCTGAAGTGACAGAACATCTAATGAACTATTCAAAATCTGTCTAAATTTTGATAGTGACACATTATAGTTGGCTGCTAAGCAAACTTTCCACGCGGGTCCAGTGGTTACATAACCTTAGAAATAAGGCTCGGTTGAATCGTACATGATTTAACTGAGCCTATAGCTGTCAAATAAATTCAGTGGATTACAAGTACAAAGTAGCTTAAAATGGAATAAGTAAAATATTAAGTACTAAAGTGCAAGTACCTCAAAGTGTGTATTTCCTTTTAATGACAGCACAAATTAGTCCTCACGCACGGTGACGTGCAGCAACGGTTCTGGCGCATTCAGAAGCGTCTGGCAGGTTGTTGGAGACATTAAAGCGACCGTGACTGGATATGACAACCTTTCAGCTGCTTCAGGAGTGAACTGGCAGTGACTAAACCCACAGCATCATTAATTCAGACGTCAGCCATCAACTGTACAAACTTACAGCTGTGTCAGTTGATTACACGTTCGCTCAGAGTGTAACGTTTATCCCGGATGTCAGAATCAGAACAGAGGGCGAACCCCGGGCGCTCCCACTCTGGCTCATAATAGCATTTAGTCGTGCTTAGATTTATACATTAAAGTACAAAAATATGAGCGCGGTGATTTAAGAGCGTCACTACTTTTCAGACAGTGGCAATTTGTGAGGGGAGAACATCCTCCATCGCTGCACGCAGGCCGACAGCTGCAGTCGGAGAGATAAGAGGGTAACGGATGCTGTCAGAACTTATCAGGACCGAGTGAGGGAACCCCCAGCTCATGTTGTACTGGAACTCTGCAAACATGAAGCGGGCCGTGTGTGCTGTGGACCCCGGTTTCCTGTGCTTCTTCATAACTATTAAAAGAGAGTTTGGTGTGATCTGTTTACAATCGTTTGCACGCCTTCCAACCAAAGAAATATGGATTTCTTCTGCAGACAGAGGGCAGTGTTTGATTTTCAGAGTTTTATCTGACCACAGATTTTTTATGCACCACTGGCTCCTTCGCTTCTGCATCAACTCTGTCATGACGTCCAAGAAATGCCTTGGGAACATCGCGGTGCTGTGTCAGCACCTTTTCACTTTGTTACCCTGTTGGAAAATTTGCCCTTTTGACTTCTCGGAACTGTTAATTAGCAGCAGGCAGCGCCCGGCTTCAGTGTCTTGGTCACAACAAAGGTGAGAGCATTTTTGTAGCCATCAAATCATCATGTTAGAGAGGTTTCTGAAGGATGAAAACACACTTCTTTTTTTTTAGTCTGTATCGTCTAACTCAATTTCCAGATTAGCGGTGTTTCCTCCCCCTCTGGCTGTAATTTGCTGTAAAAGCTCTTTTGAATGTTTCTTCCTGAACAGCTGATTATGGTGGCGTTTTCTGTTAATATTAAAGGGGACCTGTTGGGCTCATCTTTATGTTCTGTCACATGTTGCAATAATAAAAACACAATTTCAAATAATGAGGTCAGTGTGTGTTAAAGAAATACCTGTGAGCCAAAAGCTGTTTTTTTGTTGTTGTTTTTCTCTAATCTGCTCCATGCACATGATGCACATGATTTCACAGAAACCTCCAGCAACCAGTCTGGACCAGTGGTTGCCAGGTGGTTGCAGTCAGGTCTCCAGGCCTGTGTGTGTGACTGGGGCCTAATCTAGTGCAGTCCCACACTGAGTTTATATAGTGTATAAAGAGTGTATTAGCAACAGTCCATCATTACTTTAAGAAATGAAGGTCAGTCAATCTGAAAAGTTTCATGAACTTTGAAAGTATCCTCAAGTGCAGTCACAGAGAGCATCAAACATAATATAACTGGCTCTCATCAGGACCGCCCCAGGAAAGGAAGACCAAGAGTTTATGGAGTTTATGGTCGAATTGTTGCAACGAAGACACTTGTAAGGAAGATTTATTCAAAATCCAAGACACACTTAACCAGCATTCTGCAGCGACGTGCCATCCCATCTGGTTAGTGCTTAGTGGGACCATCATCTGTTTTTCCAACAAGCCACTGACCCCAAACACACCTCCAACCTCTGTTAGGGCTATCTGACCAAGAAAGAGGGTGATGAGGTGACCTGGCCTCCACAGTCACCTGATCTAAACTGAGATGGTTTGGGATGAGGTGGAGCGCAGAGTGAAGGCAAAGCAGCCGACAAGTGCTCAGCACCTCTGGGAACTCCTTCAAGACTGAAAACCACTTCAGGCGATGACCTCGTGAAGCTGACTGAGAGAACGGCAACGGCGTGCAAAGCTGTGATCAAAAGGTGCCGACTTTGAAGAATGGAAAACATATTTCGGTTTAACACTTTTAAGTTTACTACATGATTCCTTATGTGTCCCTTCACAGTCCGGCTGACTTCAGTATTAATTTGGAAAATAAGTAAATAAAAACACTGAATGAGAAGGTGTGTCCAAACCTTTGCCTGGTGCTGCATGAGGAAGTTAAAGCTTCCACACATGAAAAGGGTCCAGAGCTTCACTGTGGTAGGCAGACCAAGCAGTCACACCGCGCACTCATTCACGCACACGCTGTAATCAATCTGCTGCGGTTCTTCGCCATCATTCAGGCGTGTGCCGGAGGCCCTCGAGCGCTCAGCTGCTCATGCAATATTCAGCTGTGGGATTTACCGGCTGGCTGAGGAGACGATGCAGTGAAGTGACAGAGCAAAGCCTAGTAGGTAGGTGTGTGTGTGTGTGTGGTGGTCATGAAGCTTGGGACAAACTGAGCCTAAAATAGATTTGAGTTCAACCCTCCTGACAAGAGACGACAGCTTTGACAGCAAGAGTACAAGTCTGTGAATGAATGAGCGGCGAAATGCACACACACACACACACACACACACACACACGTTCATGAGCACGCAGCCGCACAAACACACACCTAAGTTAAACATGTCGGTGACGAGTCTGTCCCGAAGATTCTCATCACCCTCCCGTCTGTCTGTAATATAAAGCTGGGGGAGCTCGCCTGAGATCAGCCATGTTTTTAGGTTCTCTGCAGTATTAATGTGAGATGTGCATCCATGGGAACAGTGATTAGATAATTCTTCATACAAGAATTTATCACACAGCCTGAACCCACACGGCCCACAACAAAAGCACACATGCATGCACTCGTACACTCATGCACATTCACCCCTTCTTTGAAGTCGCTCATGAATAATAAACAGACGACAGAAGGCAAAGTCTAAACTCCGTCCTGAAGCTCAGCGCCCTCGCTTCGTATAAATCACGCTCGTATTTGCTCAGCCAATCTGTGTCAGTAGATCATTAAGCTCTGAAGGCCAGCCGCAGCGGCAGGAGACGCACGCGGCCCAGCTCTGGCTTCTTCACACCTCCGCTTCTGCCCGCACGGCACCGTGCTTTTATCATGAAAGGACGTGAGGAGGAAATGCTGGCTGAGGCTCTCCTCCACACTGCCGAGCACAGGAATGCTATTACTTATTAGATGGAGGAAAAAGAGTGAAAGAGAGAGAAAGAAAGAGCACTTGAGATTTTTATCTTTACATGGCAGGAAGAAAAACTCTATGCTAGGATTGTACCTTGGTATTTCCTAACTGGCTCAAAGGGAGGACAAGGCGTAACAGGAAGCCAGCACGAGAGAATAGGTGCAAAATAAAGTAGGAAGACAAATGAAAGTATAAAAGTAGTATTTATGCATCTGATTTGGTGTAAACAAACTGCAGTGTGTGTACGTGCGCGTGTGTGTGTGAGAGAGAGAATTTAAAATTGTAATTGCACAGCAGGGTAATAATGAGCAGAAAGAGCTTCAAAGGGAATAACTCCCTGGCGTGTAAACCATAAAACAATCGGAAAAATGGACCTGAAAGAGAAAAACAGCTCCAGTGAAGTCACAGCTAAACCCAATTAGACCGAAATGAAAACAAACGGAGGAAAAGCAGCAAGCAGGAGCCATCACAACCGCTTTAAATGCAGTTTCATTCATTTTATACATCAGCTGTGAACAGGAAGGAGGGTTTAGGGACTAGTTTGTGTGGGAAAAAGGAAGAAAAAAGTAAAAGAGGAGGGAGCGACTCAGACAGACTGAAAGAGGGTGATGGAGTGCGAAAGGTGAGGGATGAATTCGATATGCGAGGTCGCGTTCTCCGAGGACAGACAATCCCTTTTCTACTTAAAACTCTGCCTCCTCGCCGCCCCTCAGCTCTCCGGCTCGTGTCGTCCCAAACGTCATTTTGACAGCTCAATAATTGACTGCTTATCTTTTATTAATAGAGGGAGCCATTAGGCCACGGGGCCGTGTCTGGGCTTCAGTGTGTGCGCGCTCTGAGACAAAGCACCGGCGACCATCACACGAGACACCTCCTCCTTCTCATTGTCTCATATTCTGGCATCTGCTCAATGCTTCACTGTACCACGGCCTCTTAATCAGCCTCATACGCGACAGAGGGGTCTTCATCGTCACATGTTAGACGGCGCAGAAGCAAGACGGAACCAACGGGCTCATTTCACTTCCTGAAACGTCTGTTTTGAAGTTCAAAAAAGAGCTGTAATCATAACTTGTAAAGACAGCAGAGGCTCAGGCAGCTTTCTGCACTCTTCAAAGGGGAAAACGATATCAAACATATTTCCTTATGAGTAAAACTCGGGCCTCATTATCTCAAAATGACAACATGCACACTTGATGGCTTCACTGACACTGCCCCAGTTCAGCCTGAAAGAACAAGCAAAGAGAGGGGGGGAGGTGGCCGTGACGAAGGCTGAAAGCCGACATTCAAGGAGGCGCGATGGAGGACAGAAGATATGAAGATGTGCTTTCATTACGTCTCACGTACACGCGGAGATAATTAAATGGGAGTGATTACATCAGTGACACAATTATGTCTGTCATCATGTCTAAAGCAATGCTAGCATGTGTGTGACACTCAGCACGCTGACACGGCCCATAACAGCCACCACACATGCTGATATTTAGCAGGTAGGATGTCCAAACTAAACACTCGGTTTGTTGATAATTTGGTCACAAAGTGAATAAAAAAAAAATACTACTTTAAGCAGAGAATCTTATTTATTTTGTAGCAAATCTAACAGCAGTAACCTGATAGTGGGCGTAGTGAAGAACCCAGGGGACTGAAGGTGTCTGGGGGTCATCCTCTGGGGAACATGAAGAAGGAGGTACTTTCAGCTGCTCGCTCACTGTCTCAGGATGTGCATTCGGCACAGCCTTTCCACCGGATGCCCTTCCTGATGCAACATGAGGAGAACCGCCTTCATGTGTCCTCCCAGCTTCAAGCTGGGATCTTTTGCATGTTAAACACTGCACACTTGTAAAAAATAAATAAATGAATGAATGAATGTGAAACCAAATGTCAGGGGGAATAAAACTGGGGGTGGGATCACCAAACACATTAGGATTCATCCTCAGGGGAACACGAATATCTGGACTAAAGTTCACAGAAATCCATCCATTGGTTTTTTTAGATATTTCACCCACTCATTGACACACACTGTCACCCTGATATCCACACATGACAAACACAGCCGAACTGCACCCTTCCACAAACACATGACGATGACGTGAAACACTGAGACTGACATGGAAGTTCAAAGCTGTAGTAACAGCTTACTCAAATAAATAATGCATTACTTTATATTGAAAAAAGCTTTTGGATCCATATTCACTAGTTTCCCAACTGACCAGCAACAGCCAATAGCCACAGTGTAGATTAGTGAGGCTAATAGAGAGCATTGAGCCGGCTAACCTTCCCTGCACCCTGCAGTAAGAAAGCCCCACAAAGCAATCAATAGCAGTCCCCCCCCCTCCCCCATCTCCCAGCCTGTGTACACTGGACACAAGGCTCACAGTGGTTTATGGCTTTAAGTACCTGCAGACACCAGAGCTGTTGAATGGGCACACACACAAAAGAGACTCATCCTCCCATAAAAGCACTGGAGAAAATGTGGGAGTTATTGAAGGCGCGCTCAAGAGCACACCTTCAAGCCGGGCTAAGGACACACTGAAGCTCAGCCGCAGTGTGCTATTAATACATTTCAATATATGGCTCTTGAAAAACAGTCACTGTGTAATATTTACTGTTGACTGTTATGATGTTATATATCATCAGATGTTATTTTGACAACACGAGCAGAGGGCTCCGGGGAAGGCTCTGAATTCTTTGACTGGGCCTTCGCAGCACCTTCATTCTTTCCTTTTTCAGTCATTCTGTTGCTGCTGTGCTGCTGTGCTTGGGATCATTGTCCTGCTGCATGACCTAGTTTCAGCCGAGCTTTAGCTGTCGGACAGATGGCCTCACGATCACTGTAGAAGCCTTTGGTTTACAGAGGAGTTCACGGTCGCCTCAATGACTGCAAGGTACCCCAAGCCCACATCATCACCCCTCGACAGTTGATATGAGGCGTTTGTGATGATATGCTGTGTTTGGGTTTCTCCAAAAATGGTGGTGCGCATCAGTGACGTGCAGTCAGGTGAGGCAGGTGAGGCAGTGCCTCTCCTGTCATCATGACAAGTAAAATACTAACAGTGATAAGAGAAAATATATTTGACCACTTGACTGTTCTATAAAACTGTTTTCTGAATTATTTCAACACATTAATGGTCAAAATCGTGGAATTTACGCATCGCCTGTTCAAACACGTGGAAGAAATGCGGGGTGAGCCAGTGCAGTGCTGTGGCTCACCTCTGGGGGCGCTGTGTCACATACAGTAAATGAAG
>JAVDPK010002772.1:422035-436779 GCA_034780415.1 Cichlasoma orientale | reverse complement strand
TAGTTTGACCTTACATTAAATATTTTGTTTTTCTTGCCATCATTGTTGAACAGTATGGAGCTGATTAAAGCATAATTGATCATTAGCATAATTACAATTGAAATATAAGCTTCTATTTTGGGTTCATATTTGTGAACAGGAGTCAGTGGCTCACCGTCACAAACCTCCCCGCACGGCACTGCTGTGTGTTGTGTCCAAACATCTCCACTTTGGCCTCATCTGTCCGAAGGACGTTGTTCCAGAAGTGCTGTGGCTGCCGTGCTCTTTCAGAGAGAAGAGGCTTTCTCCAAACAAGCCATCCCTGTTCACTCTTTTTCTAAGTGCACTGTCGTGAAATTTAACCTTTAACAAGCTAATTGAGGCCTGTAGAGTCTGAGATGTAGTTTTTTGCAGTTTCTCTAACCATCACGCTGAAATAGCACACTATAACCGAGTGTTGCCCAATGAAGGTCCTTCGAGACAGAAGCAGCCCAATAATCAAATCTTCCCACATCTGCTTTCTACCTCATGATATCCTCTGCCATGAAATGTGATGATAGAGTCAGAGTAGCACCCATTAGCTCTATAGTCACAATGAGAAGTTGACTTTAAAAAAAAAAAAAACTATAATAAATGTGCTCCATTGAATATGCAGGACAGGGAGATATGAATTCTATGTTCTCCATCAACTCGGAGTCAGAGTGACCTCAAAACAATTAAAAGCACGATGGAAACCGATTTATCTCCAGGGAGATTTGACTGCTCTTGATAGAAGAGTATCCGATAAAAAAAAAACGTGTGCATCAGAGAGAAAAAGCGAAGTGAATGCAGAAAGAGAAGAAAAGGTAAATATATAGGTTATGAGCTGGCTCTGGGGTGCAGAGCAGCAGACAAAGATGAAGCAGGCAGCCCGAAGCCAAGTCTTTGTTTCATGTTTTGCAGCCAAAGTGCAGAGAATCTGATCCACTAAGGCACAAAAAGATCTGCGGTCTCTGACAGAGGCAAAAAACACAGAATACAAATGAGAGCTTTGTTTGCAGCAACGTGCTGCACGCCACCCCACGGTGCTCCTCCCATGATGCTAGCCTTCCAGACTCCCACTTTAATCATCTCTAGGCTGGCAAATCATGGTATTTTTCAGCACGTCTGAGGCCATCCTTCATATCCACGACTGTTCACAATGTTGCAAAATAAGACGATATTGCGAAGTCACTTTAACCCACATGAAACTTTCAGCCGCCCCGCTGCTGACAAACATTTGCATATGCCATGTTAGTCTGGCGTGTGGGTTTATCTCAGATATGAAAATTCCCAGCGTATGCTAACATGATGTGGCACAAATATTACACATAATTGTTGACGTCCATCTGCTGCTGTTAGAGCCTCCGCTCCTCCAGAAGGACTAAGGAAAAAACAACTTTTTAAAAAAACCTGGCTGCTGACATGCAGCCACAGGAGCATTCGTGAGATCCATCACTGAAGTCTGGCAGCAAAGCCTGGCTCTCCCCTGTCCAATTCCTCCCAAAGGTGTTGGATGCGTCTGAGGTCAGGAATCTGCACAGGCCAGTAAAGTTCTTGCACAACAGGAAAAACATCTCTTTAACTACTTGGCTTTGCACAAACAGGCATCACAATGCTGAAAAAGGAAAGAATTTGCTTCTCTTTTTCTTTTTTTAATACCACCATATGCTGGACCGTGATGATTCACTCAGTCATTTTTAAAAAGTTCAAAACCACGCCAGAACTTTCATTTCAACTCGCCGGGGTTAAAAACCTAATCTAAAGATGCATTAAACAAACAGACACTTCAGATCCCACCGCAGCCGGCACGAAGTGCCCAACACGATGATTTTCATACCAGTCGAGAGCTCGGAAGCTCTCGACTGTGTAATTATAGCGCAAATTAACTGCAGTCACAACACAGAAAGCACATTGGCTGTATTCTCCGTGTCGC
This sequence comes from Cichlasoma orientale, assembly GCA_034780415.1. Lineage (NCBI taxonomy): Eukaryota > Metazoa > Chordata > Actinopteri > Cichliformes > Cichlidae > Cichlasoma > Cichlasoma orientale. The sequence continues at coordinate 434,846 of JAVDPK010002772.1, read as the reverse complement.
TCACATGAAGAGCCCTTCTGGCCGGATCTCATATTGCTGCTCTCACAGGTTTCTGCGTTATGGGGCTGCTGGAAGTGAACACGGTGCATTTATATGAATGTTTATTGACTGAAGTGGCTGAAAGGGTCACGCTGCAGCCCCCTAGACCTATAACTGTTTTAATCAAATGGCTTGCAAGAGCGTACGAAGTGCACGTGAGTGTGCATTTTGTGGCTCGAGTGGGCGTCGTACGTAACGCAGTATGTTCTGGACCCCATTTGAAAAAGGATACTCCAGAGAACAGCCAATTAAAATAACTTCAGGCTTTAAAATGAGAACGAAACACCAAAAACATCTATCAAACTTCAAAAAGACCTAATAGCTCATCCTATCTGCTGGGAGTAAATGACAGAATTAATCTTGTCAGCTCGCAGCATGCACGGATCTAGCATGATGAGAGGGAGGTTCCTCCCTGCAGGAGCTGATATCTGATGCACAATAGTTAGCATGGATTCAGATTGTGATAAAACAAAAATGTCCAGTTGACTTTTTCAAAGCACGTTTCACTTTTCCACCCTTCACCCTTCTTCGGTGCCAGAGCCTCATATTTCCTGAAGAACAGTGAAGAGCTGCAGAGTTAGCTGCACAGTATTTGTAGTAAACTTCATATAGATATCTGAGAAGCGGCTAAAGGTGGTTGGAGTGCAGGTATGAGAGGACAGAACTGGGTTTCACCTTAAATCCATGTGCCTGAGCTCTGTTACTGTAGAATAAGACCATCCACTGCTAGCAGTAATACTGGATAATATTTGCTGGAAGTGTCCAGCAATACTGTTGCGTGTGTGCAGGGAGCTAAGTGCAGCTGCAGAGCTTTTCTGCAGAGCTTATGAGGCCGTTTGTGTTCCACCTAAAGCTAGAGCAAACTTTACAGTTTGAGACACGGGTACAGGAAAATGCTAACCGACACCCATTTGGATCCAGTTCTGTTACGTGAATATTAGCAGCCATCAAGACAAACAGCTAGTGGCACAAACTGTGCAGCTGAGTGGGAGTGGACCACTGGAGAAGCTTGAGATGCATCAAAATCTGCAAATAATAATAATAATTTTTAAAAAAAGACGCACAAAGCATGGCACTGAATGTGTTACTTTACAGGTATTGCTTCTGCAGCCATTTATATACCAAGTTTAAAAACTAGTCTTCCATTTCTTTTATTTTTGGGCTTCTAAGCTTTTATTGTGATAGGACAGTGGAGAGAAGACATGCAATAAGCAGCCTCGGGGTGGATTTGAACCCAGGCCTTCGCATCAGCCTTAAGGCACATGTATCACCTGCACTGCCCAGTGGGCTAAACCAGCACCCCCATTTCATACGTCAACCCCTGCACCACTTTCTGGACAATCAGCTCCACATTTCTGACCGGCTTCAGCTTCGCAGAAGCTCAGCTGCCTGTTTTTGGAGCACAATATTTCTTTTATGAGGTCACACGTCACATGGTAACCCATTTCAAAGAGCGAGCCTGTCTGAGCGCTAACAGAAGCTTTTAATATCCACTGTCTGCTAAAACAAATATGGATTAAAGAGATGGTGAAGCTCTCTTTAATAGACAGGTCAAACACTGAGCATCCACTATTCCTGGACTAAAGGAAGCTTTTATACATCATAGCAGTCTTCATTAATCATTTGAGTCACTAATCTGTGTTGTTACAATCCCCACAGCCTCATTGAACATCCATATTGGAGCAGATTAACAGGACCACGCTGCTGAAGCTTGCTCAGCATCCAGGAGGCCAAGAAGGTTGTTTACAGGCTCGTCAAGTGACACTTTATTTCTGACTGGCAGCCATAATGAATGTTCATTTGTACAGCGGTCCGGGGACACAGATCAAAGGTTTTCGCTGCTGATGCCAACCTCGGGATTTTCACCCTGTCCATCTGTCCAGCCAATGCATCCGGGAGGAGCTCGGTGGAAACGCGGACGAGGTCTTATGACTCAGCCACCCAGGAGTGAGATGCCAGACGTGGCACAGCAGCTTTCCTAATTACTACAATATGTTAAACCTTCTGAGCTGTCCTCACAGCTGCAAGTTTTCCAGAGAAACCTGACCTACATTTCTCCTCCACGCTCTGAATTCAGAAAAAAAGAAGTTCTTAAAGCCTCGGTGAAGGGAGACCTGAAATAGCAACTCCCTCTTCTCACGCCGGCTGCTGAAAGAGCTGTGCTCGCAACACAGCCGAAAGCGTCCTCCTTCAAAGCCGCGAGAATGAAAGGGTGCACTCATGAGAGAGCGCATTAAACGCAGCGAAGGTGCGAGGTAGATATGACATTAATAATCAACAAGCAATGCTACATTTGCCTACTGCCAAAGCAAAAAGCAACACAAACACTGCTGCTATGGAAATTAGTGATTAATGTGTTACGAGGATTTCCCTGGAAGCCACTGTTTGGACCTGCAAATCACACACACACACACACACACACACACACACACACACAGAGGAAATAATGAGAAACAATAAGTTCATTCAGCACAGAAATTCACTTCTCCACAGGCTAAAATCACTGACATGAAAATGTAGGGGGAAAAATCAAGATGCCAGCGAGTAAATCAAAGCGAGGCACTCGATGAATATTAATGCCGCCGAACCCAAAGTGTAAATGTAAAACTTTTTCAGGCACCCAATTTCGGCTGATGATGTAGCAGCTCCATCACTAGCGAGGCAGAAATTTTTACTCCCGCCTGAGACATTCCTCCTTGTTGTTGATTTTCTGTGCATTATTGTGACAGCGATTATTAAATCTGCATGTCTGAAGCCTCATTAACCAAACCTTGGTGTGCCCATTAAAGGAAATAGACTCATCAGTATTGCCCTTCTGGGCTGCAAAGCCATTTCAGAACATCTTGATTCAGAGAGGGACGAGGCGGCCGGCACAGCACGCCCCACAAATGTCCCATTTCCTTTTGACTCCACTAAACCTCGACTGCTGCCTCAATATAATCTCATCTACATTTGGCACAAAGTTTTGACACATCTCTCTCTCTCGCTGCTTTTTCAGCCTGTTAACCTCCTTTAAATAATACTGGACCATGGGACAAAGCGAACAGGCCCCAGGACGGCCCGTGTAATCACAAAGCCATTTCAATAATTTGAGCAACATTTGGAAATAAGGTCACCTCCAACAATCACAGAAAATCCAGTTTTACACAATGATGCTCTTTAGAAATGGACTTGATCTATTAGCAGAATTGAGATGGAAATGAGATTTGTGGATTTAGGTAGCCGCTGACATCACTGTAGCAGAATGGGGTATTATCACAGTTACGCAATGGGGTATGAAAGTAATGAGCTCCGCGTAACAAGGTTACCTTTTCAACAGAACATCATCGGCTCGAGGTCCGCGTTCAAGCATCTTATAGTCTTAAAAACTGAGCGCGTGTCATGGAGACAATGAGAAGCATTCACAGGTAAGTGTTAAGTGGCTTCACAAACAAACAAACAACCTTTGATATGACCTGTTGTTATTGGTACAGTGTTTCCCCATTGTCACACTTTTTTTGGTCCCTTATGATATATTAGATATACTCATTGTTAATGCAAGCTGTTGCCAGGTTAGTACTTTTTCAGTACAGCTGGACAATTTAAAAAAAAATAGCATAGGTTTATTATTACCTCTTTATTATCAAGCTATTACCTATTTTAACATATCAAGTGATGCCAAAAACAAATAAGCTACCAGCAGCCAATAAACAGTGGGCCACAATACAAAGGAAAGATGCTAAATGTTGAGAGGAAACAGAAAGCTCCAACACTCTTAATGTGGCGGGGCTCGCTGCCCGACAGGTGAACTATCAGCCTTTCAAACGCTAAAAATGGCACGTGCACAGACACTTATCAGTCCATGTGGATACTGATGGCAGACGTAACATTTGCTGAGCCAGTTTTGCTGATATCATATTAGTAAGCCGTTTTTATTATGCACTGAGTTTAACTGGACCCTGTTTAGTCTCCTCAGATGTCTTTCAGAGGCCTGTTTAGACTAGAAGGTGTCCCTACGTACACGGTGGCGAGGGCCGGTTTCGCTCTGCTGCATCAGGACTCACACTTTCTTGGAAGAAGAGCTGCAGAATTGTAAAAATAATTGTAATTTTCCATATCTCGGGGGCACATGTTCTGTTTTCCAATTAGCATGAATTTAATTTGAGGTGCATATGCTAATACAACATCAGCGCTGTGGGTGCGTGCAGCATATCGTAACAGTTCGTTTCTTCTGAGCCGTCTTTCATTTTTGAGCTATTTTAACAACCCCCCCCCCCCCCCCCAGAGGAGATGAAACCCTTTCTGTTCTGTGCTCTTGTTTCTTAGAAGCAGCTGAGCTCGAGTAGAGAACATGCAGAACATCTTTAGCACTGCCAACCTGGGCTACACCCGGCTACTTACAGTGATCTGCTGTTTATGTCTACACGTTATCATCTTTCTGCTGCATGCCTTTACATTTGACTTGAGTCTCTGCCACAGGCTTGTTTTTCCACCTCGAGTTCACCGGCTAGATTCAATGTAAACAATCCCATATTGTGAAAACAGAACCTATACAGACTGCCATGTTAGCAGCTTTTTCATGCTCCTAATCTCATTCTGCAAGAAAGCAAAACAGATATTATCAACCCGGGTTCATAGAAATCTAATATTGTCTGGGGAAATAATAGGAGAGCACAAAAAGCAGGCAGTCAAGCATGGAGCTGGGCACTGAGGCATGAGTGAAGTCAGCTGTAGGCAAAATTGATCAGCCTGCAGAGTCGCAAAGCATCTCAAATGTGTGTGTGTGTGTGTGTGTGTGTGTGCAGTTAGGAGACAACTGCCCTATCCCGTCCTGCCCTGTCTGTCCTCCAGGATGCTCTGCATCAGCAAGATTCAGGGGGATATCTTACATAAGGCCTCCCGAGTTAACATTCAAAGAGCACGGCAGCAGATTCACGCCACAGAGGAGTCTGCATAAAAACACGTGTGGACATCATTAAGACGATTTGTGGCTCTGCGGATGGCAGCGTCAGCCCACTGTTGGCCCACATCTTGGTTTTAAGATCATCTATACAGCAGGCTCTGCTGTGCATCAGCATTGCTACGCTTCTGTTTTTCTTTGTCCCCTCGGGGCAGCGTCTCGGGCCACAAACACAGCTCCCCTCAGATCTGACTCCTCTCAGCCACTCTCGCCTGTCTCCACCAGCTCCTCAGCTACCAGCTGAAGCTTTCCCAGCTTCCCGTAACATTGCAATAAACACAGAAGATGCACACGGTTCAAAAAAATTAAAGAAACACTGAAAAGCTGTCAGATCTCAGAGAGAAAAGCTAAAACGACACTATTTTTTTTTTTACTTTTAAACTTTTGATTGGGGTCTGAATGCGATAGCTTTAGGTCCCTTCACTTTTTGTTCTACACCAATCAGAGCAGTCGTTCCCTGCAGAATAAATAACATCCCTTTGAGTCTTTGCTGCTGATTGTATCACTCCTGCATGCAGTGCTAGGATGGTCAACATTACACCAGCTGGACATCAGTGTGTTGGCATTGTCATTCTGAACACGTTAGCATTTAGCTCAAAGAACTTTCCAAGTACAGCTTCACAGGGCTGCTGGCACGGCTGTAGCCTCTTAGCCTTGTTCAGACTCACAAACATTGGTACAGAACAGGCACCGAGTGCAGGACAACAAGGACAACAAAGGGAGCATAAAACAATGAGAGGCTTTAACTGCCCCTCATTCATCCTACTCTAAATTCCCGCAGTGTGACCATCCCAGGCAGCCAGAGGACAAAAGAGCAAGTGTCTCACTGCTGCTCAAAGCGACATCTCAGCACTCTCGCCTCCAACAGGCCCAAATATGACTGCCTACTGGCTCCAGCTGCCATTCGAGGGCCCCCTTCAATCCCTGCTCTGTCTCATAGATTGGCCCTGTCTTTTGCAGCACTTAGCCACACGCCTGCGGGCTGATGTGCAGAAATGCAGCTGATGCCCACTTCACAAATACCAAGATGAAACACGGCTCCTTGCCCTTGGCTCTTAAGAGCAGAGGTAACATCAGCAGCAAGATTGATTTTGCATGCATGATAGGGGTCTGAAGAGGCTCTTAGAAGACACAAGCATCATTAGTAATAAGTGTGCAATTATAGGAAAGCATTCAGATGCCCCGAGCGATGAAAAGGTGCACGTGGTGCTCATTCAAATACCTCTCATGGTGAGGTGACAGGACGTACCACCCCATTTCACATTCAGCAGGAGGCTGAGAGTACCAGAGGGGTATAACAAGGGCAGCCTTCACTGTACCCATCATGTTCTCCGTATCCTATTTTAACATCACCAGCAGGAGCCTCATAAACACTCAGTGGTACCTTATAACAGCTGCAGCCACTTCTGGATCTCACATCTGGGTTTCCACAAGCAGTTATCATCCCACCAGCCTCTAGGTTATGTGTTTAAGGCCCATCCCTCACCTAAGGCAGGTGATTATGAAGCATCTCAGCATGGAGAGGCACGTGTCCTGAAGTGACTCCAGGAAACGTGAGATCAATGCCGAGGCAGCACTTCTACGAGCCTGCCAGCCTAATAGCCTCGGGCTTCAGAGACCTCCGAGCCACTGCGAGCAGCATTTGTGGACGGATGAAGAAGGTGCAGCATAAAATGATAAAAATCGGAAGAAGAGCGCAGTGTGCCAGTTTAAATTAAAAATCCTGTTTGGTCCCATGTTATGTACAGTAGCTCGGCCGAGTATTAGAGAGGTGGTAAAGAACCCGTGCGAGGTAAACGGATGCCAGCCGTGGATTAGCGCTGTGACATGGATAACATGGATCAAATTTAAACTCTCATTCTGTCAACTGTATGGTGAGCACAGCCGCGCGGGGCGTGCTCACACCGAACCTGATTTACACACAAAATTTTAAATTAAACTCTGGCTCTTAAGGACTAAAAGAGATGCGTTTAAAATCCTGTAAAAGTTAGCACTTTGCATGCTGGAGACTGCACTAATTTCTTAAGGCTGCTGCTCACAAGCAATATAACTTTTTTTTTATTACAATACATAAGCTGAAGGCTTGAAGGAATTGAATTTACCCGTGATTTGCATCTTCTTGCTTCATCGATAAATATAATTGGATATGATCTGCACAGCAATGAAAATGTATGCAGTGTTTTCTAATAATACCGCCTAAGGGAAGCATGTATAATGTAAGAGATACTGGCCCCAGCACAGAACCTTGGGGAACTCCGTGACTAATTTTGTGTGAAGACGACTCTTCATTTACATGAACAAACTGAAATCAATTCTCTAAAAATATTTCCTTTAATACCAACAGGTTATTCAACTCTCTATAATAAACAGTTGCGATCGAATGCTGCACTGAGGTCAGGCACAGAGGTGAGTGCACTGCCAGAGGCCTTTAGATCACTCGTATTATTGACTAACGATGTTTCTGTGCTACGATGAGCTCTAAAGCCCGACCGAAACTCCTCGAATAAATCATAAACTAATCACTAATAACAACTCGTCAGACACAAGGTAACCGTGCCCTAAAGCATAATAATTAAATATAATCATAGAATGATCATTTACAAAATGAGCATCCTTGAAACTTGTGATTAAGATCATCGTTTTTTAAATGGGAACGTATTAATTTTCTCACAGACCTTTTTTCAGGAGGCGGGGCTTTGGGTTTTTTTTCCAGACCCACCTTTTACAATCGTGGTCAGAAGTTTACATCACGGGCACGAATGTCACGGTAATTTGTTTTTTTTTAATGATTTCTTTGACCTGTTTGAACTCTAACTGTCGAACGGTTATACAGCATAAACCTTTACTGGCTTTAAAAGACAAGAATTGCACAAGTTTGAATTTATTCTGGATTTTTGTGCGTTGGACTAATGAAAATAACCAACTTCATTGTAGCCAAAGCCAAACCTACATTCTAAATTATTGAAATTATTAATTAGACTTCCAAAATGACATGAAAAGAGTGAACTGCACGATTTATAGTGACCTGTATACATTAAGAAAAGCTGCAGACAGAGCTGCAGGCAGTGAGGCATGCACTTTGTTTAGTCCCCTTATGAGACTGACTGAGGATCAGACAGTTGATTTGGCACCTGGTTAACAAGCCGAGCTCCTCCTGTCTAACCTCTGACAGGCAGCGGTCAATACAGAGCTACAGCCTTTAAAGGCCCTGAACTCGCTTCACAGCAGCAGGCGGGTCGCTGCAGCGCCTGAGCCCACCAACACGCTAGTGAAGTGAATCCATGAAGCAGCTCCACGCTGCTCTTGTAGCTGACAGACGTGCAGGGTCAGCGCAGACTCAACCTGGGACTTTTTAGTTACAGGAACCTTTTTATCCACTCGTCCACTCAGCTGAATAACATCTCAGCTATGCTATTCCTGGAAATGAATTAGTTTTATTTTCAGCTAAAAGCCATGCAATGTAATGCCCGCTGAAGGTATTAACTTAAGAGGATAGAGAGAGGCTGAGGAGAGAGTTTAAAAAAAGAATAAACAGACAAATATACTCCTCCATATTCCACATCAGTTACAGCTTTTCCTTCTCTGCAGGCTGACAGATGCTGACCGGAGTCTGACAGCAGGATTTTGTCTGTACTGCATCCGAGTAGTTTCCATATTTCAATCTGATTTACAACCACCAAAAAAAGGAGAAGATTTATTTTCTGCCCTCCTCTAATGAGGTTTTGGCTCTGATTTTTATGGGAAAAAATGCTAGCTTATTTTATTATACGTCTGCAAGCACAGATTTATTCACAGTTACATTCTTACTTCTCCCAAAAATCAAATGTTTCCCTCATATCTGTATTCAGTTCAAGCATAAACACATGTAAACAGATTGGATGCTTCTGCTGATTGTCACGGCATTCATAACAGAACATGTCAGGTTTAACGTTCGTAGAGCTGCTGGCTGAGGTTAGGAAACACTAAGGCTCAGGCTTGATTGCACTGCCACTCAATAATGACACTGACTACTTAATGCAGTGAACCCAGTGTCTGAGCTCAAGGCCTGACTCAATGTATCTGTGTGCTGAGCTTTGAATGTACAGTCATGGTAAGAAGAGAGTAAAGCATCTTTCAATTCTAAGGTTTTACACATGAGAACATAATGAGGATTATCTAGTCCTCAGCGGGTCTCACATTTATTCAAACACAACCTGAGATTAACAAGAACACATTAAATTGTGTCATTATTTAACAAAAACTGAACCAAATGCAGGCGCAGTGTTTGAAATAAAGTAAGTACCCAAAGATTCGATAGCTTGTAGAATCAGCAATAACTTATCTTTATTGTTTCCTGTATGACTTGATCAGTCTATCACATCATCGCGGGGGAATTTTGACTCACTCTTCTTTACAGAAATGCTTCAGTTCATCGAGCTCTGTGGGCATTTGTTTATGCACTGCTCTCTCACGGTCCCACCACAGCACTTCAGTCATGCTGAGGTCTGGACTTTGACCGGGCCGTTGCAACACTTTCTACTTTTCCAGCCATTCTGTTGCTTGGGATCACTGTCCTGTTTCATGACCCAATTTGTCCCAGCTTTAGCTGTCACACAGATAGACTCAAAGCTGACTCTACTTTGGCATACAGAGGAGTTCATGCTCCACTCAATGACTGCAAGGTAACCAGGTGCTGCGGCTGCAAAGCAAGCCCAAATCATCATCTCTCCACCACCGTGCTTCACAGCCGGTTTGAGGTGTTTGTGCTGATGTGCTTAGTTGTAACCAAATGTCTCCACTTTTTGTTCAGATGCAACTTTGCAAAGCTAAGCCACGCTGCCACGTTCTCCTCAGAGACAAGTCTGAGATGTAGCTCTTCTTGTCTGTCTTGAATATTTTCCACTTGTGAATAATCTTTCTCAGCTGTAGCACAATGGACTTCAATTTGCGTTGCAAAATGCATTAGTTAAGCTGTAGTATTTTGCTTTAAATTTTGATAATAAATCATGACACGTGTAATACATCACATGCTGTTGAGCTGAGGCTGTTATGGATCAAATTATTGTTATTATGTCCTGATAAACCTTAGAAAGAGGCTGTGTTTTCTTTTTACCATGACTGTATGTTCAAAAACACAAATATATTCAGTTTGGCATCATAAAAAAACAAAAACTGCTTTTTTCTCTGTCTTAAATCACTGTATAATTGGGCATTGTTGGGTTTTGGAGCGTTCGGTCCGGTAAAGCAGGAGTCGCGCCATCGGAGAACAACTGCACAAACACTCCTCTGTTTTGTTTGCAACCCGAGGCAAAGGCATAAGTTTGAAGGAACCAAACACACCTACACACAGTTTTTGTGGCAGTGTCTGAAAACGAACAGTGTGCGGAAAAATTCTAATTCCTGGTTGCTTTTTCTGCAGCAGCACTCACACAATCAAAGAAAAGTCACAATGACATTTTTGGAGTAGCTTGCTTGTATTTGACAGTGTTTGTTTATGCAGACGGAGATGTGAGGCAGCAGTAAGATAAAAACACTGGCACAATCCCCAGAGGCTTCGAACATATTATTCTCTGTTAAGGAATTAAACTGTATTTTCTAGCAGAACAATCAATCTGTAATGAAAACTGTTGTTAGTTGCTCTCCTGTTATGAGATGAAGAACACTAATCATAGAAATCCACCCAAAGCAGTGCAAGCTTGGAGTGAAAGCAGCCTTTGAGTCTCTGGAGGGGTGCACAGGAACCAACTGGGTCTCCATGGTGCATGAAGCCTGGTACGGTGATCCGGCACACGGCTGGTTACCTATCGTGCATCTGCAGAGCACACACCTTCACGGTGGGATGCAACGCTGTAGTGAATGTGTTTGTTTTTGTAGCCTACCAACTACAAGCCACAGCTTACCCTCCCTTTTCAATATTTACATTCAAACAGTGCTGCAGATGGATGGAGGAACCCCGTGCAGGGCCTGCATGCATGCATGGGCATCCGCTTGGCACGATGATACAGCTAGCTGGTGCAAGTGTAACGTTAGCCATCTGACAACTGACAGCCAAGCAAGCGTCGCATTTAAAGTTTAAAAGGCCACCTAGATGCGGTGTTCGCCGCGTTTTACCTCGGGATGCAGTTCGGGGAGGATCCGTCTATCTCCCACGTTGCAAACAGGTTCATGGGGACCGGTCTGTTGAGAGCCCCGCTCCCGGGGAAACTCAGCCGGCCGCTTCTTTCCGCCATGGTCCGAGCTGCCGGTGGGACTATCCGACACCAAGCTGGGGGGGTTTGGAAACAGCAGACCGGTGCGGGTCCTCTGTATATGTGTGAGTGTTTCCGTGAAAAAGAGCCGTTACGCACTCACGTTAATGCAGTGCAGACGGCGGAGGACGAGCTCATTTCTCCGGTGTGGTCCTCTGTGCCAGGGAGGGACTGCAGCGGAGCGACCGCTGAGCTTGTTGTGCCTACCACGCTGCTCTGACTGTATGGAGGGTGATTAATGCCGCTCTGCCGCGGGTTGGCGCATTCATTGCATTGTATTTTTTTATACAACACTTTCTAAAAATAAATGTTTTAGAAAGAAAAAACAAACATGTCACCTGTGACGCCAGCTATATGATTAAAAACACAGTGGTAAGACAGCATACAGTTTGTCCTTACATTATACACCTGTTCAACTGCACGTTTATGCCATACCAGTTTCGGTTTTCTATTTATTTCCAGGCAGCACAGTGGTGTGGTGGTTAGAAGGGCCTGGGTTCGAATCAACCAGCTGGCTGGGGCCTTCCTGTGTGGGGTCGGCAGGTTCTCTCCAGGTACCTATTGCAGTTTCAACGGAAGTCTTGGCAACGCTGGCATTAAATAGACTTAAGCTTTACCGTATCTTGGACCGCTGAGGCTGTGAAATAAGCGAGTCATTTTGAGGAAGTTAGTGTCTTTCAGGCTGATGAAATAGCATTTTGAAATACCACAATGACACTGCATCTTCAGTTTAAAAAAGAAAAGCACAAAGGTAGTTACTTACATGCATATGTAGCTTTTGTTAGTTCTAATGAAACATTCAGATGGTAGTGTTAGAATTGGACCTAAATACCATGAAAGCATAGATCTATCCTGGTGGTGTACCAGCTGAGGTACGAAGGAGCCAAAGCTTACCTGAGTATTATTACTGACCACATCCATCCCTTTATGACCACAGTGTACCCATCTTCTGACAGCTGTTTCCAACAGGATAAAGCACCATGTGACAAAGCTTAAATGTGGGAGATTCACATCATGGACGTGCAGCCGACAAATCTGCAGCTACTGTGTGACGCTATCATGTCAATGTGGACCAAAATTTCTTCTTGTTGAATTAATGCCATGAAGAATTAAAGGGGGTCTAACCCAGTACTAGTAAGGTGTACCTAATAAAATACCATTTTCTTGAAAGCAAAACAAATTTCAGAGTACCATACCTCCTCTACTGAGAGGTTGAAGGAGCCTTCTGTCTTTGTGGAAGCTTAGTACTACATAAATGGTGCAATGGAAAGACAGTATACAACTAAGATTTACTCTTATAAGGTTTTTTTTTATGTGGCACTAATTTCCTTTTATGTACTTGGCACTTTAATTTGACTGCCTTTGCATTCATTGTGCTCTGTCAGGGCATTAATCACCCCTCATATATTTTCTCCAGAACAAAACGTCACTGTAGGACTCCCTGCCCTGCAGTGGCAGGTAGAGTGATACCTGCATGTAATCAACAACAGCACTTCACTGTCAGAGCTGCTGGAGGCGGAGCTAGTTTGAACTACTGTATGTACAGGTAGACAGTCCTAGTCCATATATATATATATATATATATATATATATAATCACGGCAGCT
>JAVDPK010002772.1:402633-413174 GCA_034780415.1 Cichlasoma orientale | reverse complement strand
ATAACACTGTTCTGTAAGTGTGTGCTGTAGTTACAATATAACAGATTATAACAAGTAAAATAAAAAAAAATAAAAAAAGCCTAAGCAGGGTCTCCCTCACTCACCTCCCTCCCCTGCTGCCTCCACAACGGATCGGCAGAAGAAAATGGATGGATGGAAAATTAAAGCCTGTAATAGAAGTCTTGTATTTTATAAGTCCATGAATAAGTGAGAGCCGCTTTATCACCGTTTCGTATAATTACTCCTATTTTACTATATTTTATAATAATATTTATAGGTAAATTACTACGATTAGTATATTAGTCCCACACAAGAAAGGTTATTTTTCAAGAAAATAAAAAACATGTTCACATCTTGTATGCAAGCTCAATAAGCCTCATTTATTAAATCGTGGATTTGTGCGCACAGTTGTGCGTACGAAGGTTTCACAAATAAGTAATTTTGTGCTTTATGAACAAATTGAGAAGTCAGGCGAACATCTAAGGCAGTCGTTTTAAACCCGTCTTTAAAACAACTGCTACTACATCTGGTACCACTAATAATAATCTTGTTACAATTGTAGCATGAGGTATATATTTCTGTGCCCTATAGCTCCTCCTTAATGGTGGGACAATCTGAACGAAACTTTGCACAAACACCGTCAGACACACAGCAGCTCTATGGTTTAAAAAGAGATTTCATATGAATATCCATTATTTTCATTTTCGTACGGACCTTCCACCTGCAAATGCAATGTTAGGTCCCCTGTTTGCGTTTGTTTCACGTGTCACGTTCAACGTATGTTGCCTGTACGTAACTCAACAGTCACCAGTGTCGTGTCTGCAAATAACAGACAACTTATCAAAGAACCGATTTTAAATTGTAGCTTTATTATCTGTATTTTTCTTTGATTGCCTTTTTCTCTTTACATATTCCTCTTCAGTTACTGTTGCCTTCCTATCATCTCCAAGCAGTCTGGCCATTTTCCTCTGACCTCTGGCATCAGTAAGGTATTTTCACCCAGAGAGCTGCTTCCAACATCATGCCCGAATGCACTGAGTTGCTTATTAGATATGGGGGGCTATGGTCCACCATTGCCCATATTTTAGACTAACAGAAGAAACCAAGCATCCCTTTGTATTCCATCTCTTTATTCTAGCACTATCATCATTGTTAAAATTGTCCCGGGTTAGGAAAACAAATACAAGGTTTAGGCTGACACAGTACAATAGAAAAAAATACCTGTCTGGTTTGCTCTGTAGAAAGTGCTGAAGACTTTTGAGCATGTAGCACTGATCACTGTACACTTCCTCTCTCTGTCAACTCAAAATGAACTAAAAATTTGATCACAATACACTTTGGAAAAAAATAAGAATATGCCAACAAACAGGGAGATACAGTAGCTTATTTATAAACAAGAAGAAAACAAATCAAATAATTTGCACTTTTGAGCCCATTTATGAACGGGATGACCGTCACTGCTGCGAGTTATGTGATGTCCTTCCTGAGAAAAGAAAGCTGTCCTTCGTTGCACCATTGGGGTGGGGGTGGGGGGGGGGATTCAAACACGTGGCCTCGTCTTCTTCAAGCAAGGAGCAGATCTTCATCATTGTAACAGTTTCTTATTCAGGGTAGAACAGCCATTAATGTGGCGCTTTACGGGCATCTGTGCTAAACCCGCAATGATCGGAAATAATTTTATGACATCAAAATTTTCCCCTCTGAGAATATGAGCTTCTCTCTCTACATGAGTCATTATTTTAAAAGGTTAAAATGCTTTCTGTAAACACCTCTTTGGGGAACTCAATCAAAAAAAAAAAAAAATATGGACTCAGCTGAACAGTTTTACATTGGGAAATATGCTCTTTTGTATTATTGGTGAGATATTATTACCGGTCTAATGTCTGTAGGACCGATATTTAAGAAACGGTCTACCTCAGCTTAGCATGATGACAGGAAACTAGTTACAAGGCCTACCGTGGCTCTGCCAAAAGGTCACATAACCTTCCTGTGAACACCTCTCACACATTGTATATGGCTTGTTTAATGCTCACAAACACTGTGCAACAACAAACCTCTTTTTTATGACTTTTTTTGGGGGGGCTGGAACCAGGTGTTTCCCTTCGACTCGTCCCAGTCAAGAACTAGATCAACATTAAAGGCCCATAAAAATGAAGATTTTCCAGTCTTATGCCTTAGTCTGTACAGATTAAACAAAAACGATGTCATGTGTTAAACTGTGAGCTCAAGCAAACTTTACCTGCTGGCTGTAGCCTTATATCAACCGCACAGGCACAGGAGTTCATGGTTCCTTTTAAATCTAGGCAAGAGAGCCAGAAGGCGTATTTCAAAAGAACTGTGTCTTTAATAAGTTGTGTAATTTAGAGGAAAACACTGAATGCCTGCTGTTCTTTGTCGTGGCAGCTCAGTCTCAAAGGTGAAAAGGGTGCCTATCAGGAGAAACCTGTGGGTGTAAATGTACATTTCCCATCCAGTAAGTTAACGCACCTTTATAATATAAAGATCACTTGGATATAAAAGTATAGACAAAAAGTGTACCGGCTCACAAAGTCAATGTTTGTCAGAGTAGCAGCTAGGCTTTCTTTGTGTGTGTGTGTCTCTGAGATGTTCACAGGTCGTGACTGGGCTGCCCAGAGCTGTGTGCGCCGTTTGCCCTTGATTGTTTCCACCTGTTTAAAACAAGCTCAAATGAAGGGAATCGCTTTTACAAAATAGAAGAAAGACTTACTATCAGGAGGATCTTAGTTCACGTGTATGTTTTCTTTCCACATGCAGTAGTTTCACTCAGACTGAAATCGAGGAACAATCAAATCTTTTTTTAACCGTTAACCCTCTAAAATGGCCAAAGGAAAGTTCCGCACAAAGAAAGCCGAATCAGCAATATCTACCGAAGGCCACATAGAGGTTATTGAACGAGAACTTGTTGAAATTGAGCAGATTCGCAGCTTCCTGTCGATGTCACTATCCAGTGTCTGTGTGGTTATTCTACAAAAGCAGCTCTGAAGGCAGGGCAGGGAACAAGGCTGACAAAGATTTCAAAGTTTGTGGAAAAGACTAATAATAACATACTACAAACTTCAGATCTACAAGTGGTCAGCGTCACAGTCTGAGACACACTTCAGGGCTCAGGGAAAAGTGTGCCCTCGTCGTGCTGTCATCTGTCGAGAGGGCGAGCGGGGTCTCTGTAGGTCTGAAGTCTCCGGCAGGCTCTCCATGAAGAGGAGACTCGTCTTTTCCTGCCTCTTTACGCAGAGGACGAACAGTATGAGGTCAGGTGGTTGTTCAAGCCTGCTAATGCCATTCTAAGCAGTGGCAAGAAGGTCAAGAGGTCACGTCACACCCTGGTGTGGCGACAGCTGTGGGAGGAGCCCGAGCCGGCGGCTGCCGCGCCGGATGGCGACGAAGGGTCCTCGTCGCTCGACTCGTTCTGCTCCTCTTTGTGGAGGCCGAGGCTGATGTGGCTCTGCAGGGCGGCCGGGGTTAACCACTCCTTGGGCAGGCAGCTCTGCAGGAAAGGGATGCAGGAGCTGAAGTATGCCAGTCTGTTGACCCAGCGCGGGATTTCCCGTCCACACAGCAACTGAGGAAGATAGAATAAGTGACCATAAGAGCTATATCCTGCATGCTGTCTTTGTTTCAGCTGTATTAAAGCAAAAGCTATTTAAAAATTAGAATTTGAGTGGAAGAAAATGTGGTTATAGATGGTTACATGGATGTGTTCAGTGTTTGTTGCTTATGTGAAAGTATTTAAGGACACATATTTTTCTTTCTGTATAATGAAGTCAGAGTCTAGCACTCGTCCTGATTTTTAGATTTCATTGCTTTGAGGGGATTTGAATCATTTGTGAATATATGGACTTTTTGAGTAGGTGGAGTTTTGATTCCTTTATTCTTCGACTTTATGTCTTTGATTTCTGTCCTTTCTACCGGATTGTCCCAAAAGGAAGTCTCTGTCTTGTGATCCATGAGTTAATCGCTATCTCAGTGTGTTTAACAGTCCCGGTTATGGTCTAGTTTTCATGGAGTTTTGATTTACTGTCCTAGTAGTCCTTTAGAATTCTTGGTCTTTATCTAAGCATCCCTTTCTACGTTGAGTTTGATATTCTTCATGTGTTAGTTTCTCTCAGCGTTTCCCTAATCGTTGCTCTGTCTCATCCTGTCTTTGTCCTGCAGGGTTTCTTTGTCTCTGTCTTTGTATTAATGTGTGAAAATCTTTAACTAGAAATAAAACCCAAAAATTGGATGTTTGCAACCATTCAATTTGAAAAGTGTTCCTGTGGAGGGAGGTGCACTCAGCACCAGCTGAAGCCACCAAAAGCATTTTACAACTTTGGCGTTGTGACTAAGACTCCTCGTAACGACTTAACCGACCTTCAGCGCGAGGCCTTAAATGCATCCCAGTGCACAAACTTTCACATAACGCGGTCTTTTTTTAGTCTTATTCACGGTGTTACTCAGACCTGGAGGAACAAAGTTGTACGGGACTGACCTCAGACAGCGAGGAGGAGAAGTGGTTGCAGTTTTTGTGCATTAGGTGGTAGGCGTTCCCTCTGAACTCTTTGCCGAGCTCCTCCATGATTTTATCTATGTCCTCCTCTGTGAAGTCGGTGGTGCCCAAAACAATGGCCTCTCTGTTTAAAAGCAGAAAGAGTTACATGAGCACACTTATCTGCACCGTTAACAGCATCACAGTGCACTGTATGCTAAAATGGAGCACGCTCACTTGAATTTGAATGTCTCTCCCAGTTCGGCAGCATTGCCGGGGTTGATTTCAAAGATGCCACTGAAAGGGTACGGGTGGCCTCCGTATGCAAATTCTGTGTGGCAGAGGACAAAGAGCCAAAACACAGGTTAGCACTGGCAGCACTATGCAACTGTAATTACACAGAAACAGGCAATTAATCACAGACACACTGTTCTTAACTCATTAGGCCTGGTTAATTACAGGCCGCTCAGCCCTATGTTTACAGTGATATTGAGGGAAACAGTGATCAACACAATATTAGATAGAAAGGCTCAAATATGGAGCTAAATACAACCTCAGATGAATAACAAACTGTGACATATGACACCTTATCATTATTTATTCAACAGCAATTAAATTAACTAGACTAAACCTGTAAAACCTCCAAGTCATTTTGTCCAAAAGAGGAACTAAATGCAACCAAATTTGAGTATTTTATGCTTTATTAAACAGTCCAAAGTAGAGTTAGCTCAGTGGCAATATATTAAATTCATGGGTCATGAATTCAAACTGAAGTTATTATGAGGAAATTCCATTAAAGGAGTCATTTCCTCTCCTAGTAATGCCCATAATTTCACAATCATCATATTTCTCAGTCCGGACAGCCGATATTTGCAGTTGCAAGGATGTAATGGATTCCCAGTGATCTAGTTTCACGCTGGTTTCTGCCTCTATTTTCAACCCATACACACACACACACACACACACACAAACACAGTGAGTCAGTGATGACTCAACCCAAAGAAATTGGGTCATGTTATTAGGAACACAACCCCTTATTCCATTTTTAAAACCAGACTGCATCTGTGCAGCGATGCACGGGTCCGAGTTTTTATCCCACTAACTGTAACGGGATTTCAGAGACACAGAGGACCCACAGCCCCTTCTTACCTCTCCCATAGATCTCAATGCCTGAGTGGAAGACGCCGATGCCCAGATTGGACGTGTATTCGTTTATCCAGTACTGCAGGGAAGCACAGAGAGAAGGAAAGCATCAGGAGGGAGAAACAGTGCAGCAGCTCTGCAGAATCATACTGCCAGCTGTCTTATACTTTATGACTAATTAAGAAGATGATAGCTATGACTGCAAATGCACCTTTTAGTGCATTTCTAGTGCAACTTTTCTTGAGGTTTTGGAAATACACTTACTCTCAGTAACTTAGGTTTAGGTGTGTGCGGTAAAGCAACACCAGGCTGTACACAAAGATGGCAAAACCTGCCCTGCAGCAGCTCTAAAGGTAACTTATGTATCTTGTTCACTAAAACCAAAGTGTAATACGAGCTGTGGTTTGCACGCTGGAATGTTTGTTGGCCTGGAGCAGCGAAACTAAATAGTATAGTTTTTTGTTTCCCTGCATTTATGCTAAGCTAAGGTACCTGCCACTTTTGCCCCTGTACACCACCTCCACAGTGGATCATAACTCAAACAAACAAGAAGAAACTAAAGTGCAGACTTTAATTCAAGGAGTTTCACAAAAATAGATGTTTTTATATGCTTTTTGTCCCCACTTTTCAGAGGCTCAGAAGTAATCAGACCATCGACTGACAAACAGTTTCATGGCCAGGTGAGTTCCGCTTCACGCCATCATTGTATCATTGTATGTTAAAGCCTAAACCAAGAGACAGTAACCTGTGCAAACCACAGGTCACTCTCAAGGCCAGTAAGGTCAGATTAGACTTTGACTGAAAACATTAAAAAAAAGATGAACCCAAGACGAACTTGTGCCAGAATGATGGGAAGTATGGAGAATGAGAGAAACAGCTCATGATCTGAAGTGTACCACATCATCTGTCAAACATGGTGGAGGCAATGTTACAGCATGGGCACATATGGATGAATTCTGAAGGGTACAGGGCTATACTGTCTGCCCCTCCCTGAGCCTGACTCTGCTGGAGGTTTCTTCCTGTTAAAAGGGAGTTTTTCCTTCCCACTGTTGCCAAGAGCTTGCTCAAAGGGGGTCGTTGTGACTGTTGGGTTTTCTCTGTAATCATTATGTGGTCTTTACCTTACGGTATGAAGCGCCATGAGGTGACTGTTTGTTGTGATAAATAAAACTGAACTGAACTGAATTTAGTAAAGTAACGGGTAGCCTAACGGTGCCATTTTAACTTGTCTGTCAGTGATGTGAGGATTCTTATTAGCACATTTCATTGTGCTTTATTTCTCCAAGTTATCTGCAGCTCGTCTGATTGCTGCAAGGTTTATGGTTTAGCTGGAAAATCGTGTCTCGTAGCAAGACACTACAGTTCAATTTACCTGCCCTTTAGAGCAAGAATCAATGTATTTGTTAGCTTTATCTAGCTTTATGTACTTTTTCCTATTCAGACTTGTACCAGCATTGGCATACCAGCACACACTGGGAACACCCCTGGATAGATCCGCCACAGGGCAGCATTGCGGTCAATCAAAAGTCTCTGGACTTTGGGAGGAAATTGTGCCCATCATCCTTTCTTAGTGGTGCTGTGAGCCAACCTGCTTGTCTTTCACTGCAGACAGTTAGGAGATAATTCACTGAAGGTCCACAGCTCCCTCACTCAACACCCACCGACACTCCCATAGTCTGAGACACCCCTGGGAAAACATACTAAGAGCCATCCATGCTACCCCAGCTGTCCCTTATTAATAATAAATCATGTTTCCGGACATAGAATGATACAATAAAAGCATTTCCACCGCATTGCTTTGTGTCAGCAGTCTCCTCATGTTTTCGCAGTGACCTCCTGCCTTTTAGCTCTCACACCAGGGATGGATGAGAAATACAACCAAAGTAACCCCTTATAAGGAAGCAGTCTACAAGGACAAACATTTCCAATGACTTGACATCCCCTAGAGTGCACAA
This sequence comes from Cichlasoma orientale, assembly GCA_034780415.1. NCBI lineage: Eukaryota > Metazoa > Chordata > Actinopteri > Cichliformes > Cichlidae > Cichlasoma > Cichlasoma orientale. The sequence goes on along the minus strand of JAVDPK010002772.1, from coordinate 405,590 downwards.
ACAACTGAGTCCCATTAGTGGAGCTTTCTTCTATTTCCTGCATTTGCAGATAAAGCGCGCATCGCTGCACACATCTACAAATCGCTTAGATTTCATTTTGAAGGTGATTGATTCATCATCATCCTTGATTCACTCTCCTCCCGCTGCTTCTTTGTGTGCTCGCACTCAGTTCCCTGCAAACTGTTTAAGGCTGACTCTGGCTGTCACCACCCTCATGATCATTTTCTCCCAGTTTAACAACAACATGACCTGTTAAGTCCCAGCACGGCGGAGCCACCCCGGAATTTAATCGGCTGTTTGAGCAGCTGTTGCTCCTGCTGCCACAATGAGGTCCTCATCTGTGAGATAGTCTGAAGGTATCAGGAGAGAGCTGCCAGGTCCAAAGCTGCACCTGGCTTTGTGTGCGGTTATACACGCGTGCGTGCCAGTGCACGCTCTCAGCTCTGGTGTGAATCGTGACTGCATTAGCAGAAGTTCTCCAAACAGGGAATGAGCCTTGAAGTTTGGAGATGAAAGCACTTGTTGAAATATTAAACTTCAGTGAGAACAGAAAAAAGGAGGATTTTAAATATTTAGTGTGGGGAGAAATGACTGCTTATTTAGTATAAAATGATTTTACAACTGAGGACCTTCCCTAATTATTTTCATTGTCTTATTATTTCATCCCACATGCTTTTAGGCTTTATAAGAAGAAGAAGAACATTGTATTCATAGTACACAATAAGAATAACTCTTATAAAAGATTTCTATAAAAAGTTAATGACTGTCTGATGAAACAGCTGTAATATTTTATATCAATAAAGTTAATTTTAAGTCTTTGTTAAAGAAATAAACATTCAAATCATGTACTGTTGACATTTAATGCATCTTTCTGCTATAACTGAATCTACTGATGGACGTTGATTGAGTCTCTTTAGCAGTTTTTTGCAGTGCCAGGGTCCACCAATCCTGCACTGGACACTATAATACAATTATATAAATTATTCATGAATGTTTTTGTATACATTTCTTTAAAATTCTGCAGCACTCTTTGTTTGTTGTTGTACAGAACAGTATTTTGTGTGTCCGCCTGCTCCTAAATGATGACAATGTTTCGATCTAAATGGAATATTTCTGCATAAGAGTCACACAGGACACAGCTCTGCAGTACAGTATGTGAAAAACAGGCAGTGGGTCCAAGTCTGAATGAGGACCCTTGTCCCTTGCTGGTGTGTTTGTGTGTGCACATGATGTGAACTGAAGGCACAGTGACAGAGGTCAGACGGTTGAGGGAGCCTCTTGTTTCACAGGTCTGTGGTTGGAGTAGCCTATACGACAAATTTTTACTATGTTTCTTCACTTCTTTCTTATTTTCGTCTCTTTAAATGTCAGAAATAAACTATTACACATGCCAGATTGAGCCCACAGCTAATTAATAGCTAGAATAAAACAATGTAGTCAAGCCTGCAGCAAACCAACCTACATGCTGAGCAGCTACACGCCACCCAGGCTCTTTTTCACTTAGCCTTGCAGTAAATCTTTGAAGGTGGGTGTAATTGTGCACAGCAAACAGCCATAGACAAGTGCTTTGTTTTTATGTGACACTATGCCAGCACGAGAAGCAGAAACCTCAGCGTTAAAAGTAACATTGTAAGAGTGGATTTATTGAACAGGTACCCCACTCCCTGTCACAGCAGCTGAGCACATGTGGGCTCATCCACTCCCCTCGCCATTGTTCTGAGTACAAATACCAAACAGAGGACAGTGAATAAAAAGAGAACAGAGAGCGAGTGCACTCTGTTTCAGATGGACCCTTACCATATCATACACGTTAAGGATGACGGGTTCATTAGCCATGGTTTTAACCTGAGCTGGAAAGGCAAACCTTACTCCGCGTTTTAAGGTTGTCAGCACCTCCTCACCCTGTTGAGTCACAGGGCCACACGGTGGACGGCAGGAGCTGCAGCGGGCAGACCTCTGCTGGAGGGACGGCCGCTGCTCATACCCCCACAGGGCAACAAAACTGCATGAACGCAGCTCCGCGCGTAAAAGTCTGAAGTGGGCAGCTGGGGCTGAGATAGATGTCACAGGGCCATTATGGCAAGTACGGTCAGGAACTCAGATCCCAGCAGGGCAAAGTGAGGTGCAGCAGTGGACGCGGCCCATCTCCGGGGCCCGAAATATGCTCAGATGTTAAGGGGAATCGATGCTGGCAGCAGGCGCGTTTGCGTAATAACAACAACCACAGCAGCTCACAGCATCAGATCAGGGGTGATGATGCGATCCATAAGCAACATGAAGGCCCTGCATGCGCTGAAATCCGAGGCGGGTGCCCTCCTGTCATCATGGGCGAAAAGGAGACCGCTAGAGCGAATGGAAGTCGACGATGGAGGCGGAGTGCGGGCCATTCTCACACGGAGGATGATGGAGCAACTGTGGAAGAGAGAGACTCCTGGGCCATGGCGGTTAATTACAGCTGACAGGGGAGTCAAGTTGAGCAGGAGCATCCCCAGCCGGTGCTGCTGCTGCTGCTACTGCTGGCCAGCATCCAGCATCCTCTTCGAGGGGAACGGAAGACAGCCGTCTCAAACCTCCGCGACATGATCCCTCCAGCACCGCCGATCCGTTTCCCCAGACCGCTCCACGAAGGCTTTCAAATCGGTTTCACTAAGTCCCGAAGCAGCCGAGATGCATCCGTATTGTGCGGCTATTATCTGGCTCTGCCTACCCGGTTGATTACATCATATCTGCCTGCAAGGCATCCTCCAACAGCTGATGGGAGACAGAGCCGCTGGTGGGAGTACAGGAGCACATTTTGTTACAAAAGACACCACTTTACTATTTCTGTCGGCCAGCTCGACACTACTGAAACGCTCTTTGTGTCCACCTCCATGTTTTAAACTTAATCTGATTTAAGCAACGCTCAGTTTAATTTGAGATAAACTGTTTTAATGTTCTGTGCGCTTCCTGCTCTCAGC
>JAVDPK010002772.1:382197-402612 GCA_034780415.1 Cichlasoma orientale | reverse complement strand
GGTGATACAGTTCAGCACAAAAAGGGAAATATATGCAAAAATACAACAGGTTTTAATTTGAGGGCATCAAATCCACTTTTAATTTGAAAATAAACTGACCACATCCGGTGTTGCTCAACATCTAAAGTTAAGACCAAAAAGACATGAGACCGAGAATTAATCAGTTCCTCTTTATATATATATATATATATATATATATATATATATAAAATATAAATATATATATATAAATTAAAAAAAAATATATCTATATATATATAATCTCACCTCAATTTTTACTCCCAATACTTACAACACAAAGTACAGCACTGTAGCTTATAATGAAGCACCTCGTGACTCTGCACACATCCTGAATTTGAATTTCTCTCTCTCTTTTTTTAAAGCATTTAAACATTTCACTGTTTAAGCGCTTTATTTGCATACATCTTTCAGTAGCATCCTGTTTTTATTCACTGAGGTAAAAACCACCATCACACAAACCGGTGAATTCTTCATGAATTTTAATAGTTGCCTGCTGGATGACAAACACACATTATTTGCATAATTTATAACATTTTCAGATTTCCTTCTATGGGATACTGTACATCTTACTATCCCTCTCAGCAGAGTAACATAAAATGTATTTACAGACAACCCTCCGTCACAGCGGACACACTTCTTCACTTGCACTATGGTCTTTACTGGAGGAGTCGCATGATTGTGCAAAAAGAAACAAAAAAAACAAACATTTACAGAGCAAATGATTTCCTAGCTGCTTTTCAGCAGTGAGCTGCTGGTTGGTCCGTCACACAAACACAATCTGTTCCCTCCTGTTCATTTATGCTCAAACTGAGGAGGACGTTTGGGGTCTTCACATGCACTGGCCTCAAATGGGAATCAGGAGAGAGTGTGAGCTTCAATAAATGAGCAATTCAAGGCATGATTTCAGCTCAGGGGTTTCTTCTAAAGGTACTGAACTACTGAAATCATATCCGATTTTTTTAAACTGTTGGCAGGTATTAGGTTATTTCACCTCGTCTGTGCCGCAGGGCTCGCCACTGTCATCCAAAAATGATTAAAAATCCATCATTAGGCTACACTGTTGTGCCAAGTACTGTTAATTCCACACACAACTTCCTGCTCCCCGAAATACTCATGGTAACACTGAATGTGTATTCATCCGCAGCTGAAAACAGTCCCCAATAAATAGACTACCTCCTCCTGTCTGAGTAACATTTGCTATATTTCAGTGAGCAGGAGCCTTTAAAGTGAATATCTGATACCTTTTATTAAACATTAAACACACCGGCTCCTTGTAGGTTCTGCTCGTTCTACAGGATTAGTGTTTGGATCGATGGGTCCGATTTTCATTTTGCTAGCAAAATGAAGCAACATGATCACCTCCATTCTTTTGCACAGAGGAAAAAGGCACTCAAAAGAATCCATCATGAGCTTTTTAATAACTGCATTAATCAGTTACCATAGCACCTTATAGACACCACATACAGATGCTGCTCCTCACGTAGTTCTGTGCAACAGTTCAAAATGAAAATCAAACCCATGAGTGTGAAATGTGAAGGCAGAGCAGGTTCAGATGGATCCACCACTCATTGATGGAGGTACAGAGGCCTACGAGTGACCGGACCGAACACTCTGTCAGTTTATAAGTTAATTATCAGCTTTAAATCAGTCAGACTATCCAAAGAAATGGTTTTGTATGTACGAGCAGCCACTTGTTTCTGCCTGAGAAGCTCAGTCCAGCAGCAGGAATGTGTCCATCCTCCTCCTCACCATTGTAAAGCTACCGAATAAAAGTTCTCTGTGGTAAGACAGCAGCTTTTTGCATAGGAAGGCTGTCAGGAAGCTACCATTAATCACATATTACCATTAATATGCACGAACATGGAACCACTCGGTGACACCTGCCAATCGCAAAAATAAGATCTACTTTTCACACTTTGTTCCCTCTTTCGTGTCTTTGGCATTCAGCGAAAGGTTTTTGATCTTAAAAAAATAATATACAGACGTCATCTGCTGAGACGAGTGCTTCCTAAATGTGCCGTTTGTAAATGTATAATAGAACCGCGGCAGCTCCTAACACTCCCAGTATTCCCAGGAATAACACAGGAGACTGGTGTTCGGGCTCTGGGCCCGAGGATCCGTTCATGTGGCCCGGCACCTGCAAGACACAAAACAGGAGCAACGATTACACCTGCACTGCAGGCGACGCATTACACAGACACGTTTACTGTGGAGCTCCTGTTTGTTCAGACTGGGGTTTAAGTGTTGGGTGCACTTTCAGTTTGAGTAATCCTAATAAATGAAGATAGAAACGTAGAGTTTATGCATATCAATAATACACTGCTTAGGTTTTTTTATAGCTTTAAACCAAATTAAGACTGAAACGAGTTTTTAAGATCAGCAGTTGCAGTCTGAAACTCTCGTATGCAAAGCTCCACAGCTCTGAATACGACCTTACTGATTTGCATAACCGTCAGGAAAAACACGCAGCACCAACAAAAGGCACTGATAAAGCTCGAAGGCACACGATTCTGATGGACCCCACAAACTGGATCCAGTTCTCGATTTCCATCCCTACTTTCCACCTTAATGAAATCATCTACTTATGTATGTTCTGATGTATGTTTTTTGTTTGTATTGGCACCGCCAGACGTATTTTTTCACCCCTTATTTCCTGTTTGATTTTAAGAAACAGTGACAGGTGCTACAATTTAAATTTCTGCAGCAGAGCTTCAAACTTTTACAAACTTGTTGTGCATGTTACACAGAATGCAGCCGCTAAGCAGCTTATTAAAAATAGAAAGTAGTCACCCCTATTCTTGCTTCTAATGAAATTCAGAATCTATTTAAATTTTTTACTAATAACATATAAAGCCCTACACATAGTCAGGCCCCAGAGCTACTGAGACCTTGTAAAAGAAGTCAGCCTCTCCAATCATCGGTTCATCTGTTCAGGGTCTTCTTTCACTTTCACATCTAATGTGTATGAAAGTGTGTACATGAATGAATGTAAGACTGCATGTTTGACCATGTGTCTACAATTGTTTGAACTGATGTTTAGAAACAGCTCCAGAAGACCTTCTCAACTACAATTCTCCTTCTTAGAACTTCACTGAGTTCCTTGGACGTTCCCATCGTTCTGAGTAGCGCTCAGTCCAATAAACCATTTTTTGGCTGCCAAAGAGAAACTAGCAGTTGTATATATATAGTGTTTTCTATTCCATTTTATTTCATTAGTTTTATTCATCCTTTCACTCTTCTCTGCACTGAGCTGCTGTAATGCGCAAATTTCCCCGTCGTGGGATCATTAAAGTTTTATCTCCTCTGTAGGACCTTCAGCAGCACTTATTAAAAGAATCAGGTGAGCGTATGCATGTGTTTGATTCTGCATGTATACCTTTGACCCTGTGTGGATTAGAGAAAATCCTAAATAAATTCAAACTTGTGCACCCACTTCTTGTTTTTAAAGTCATTAAAGATGAATGCTGTATATTCATTCCACCCTGGAAAAAGAACGGTTCAAAGAAATCCCCAAATAACCATGAAATCCATCCCCATGATGAGTGGATGTAAACCTCTGACCACAACTGTAGCTTTAATGTGTGGTTTTACTCAAACTGTGAGGCACTTTGTAACTGCGTGTTTAAAAAAAAAAAAAGCTCTATAAATAAAGTTTTAATTCCTGTGATGCCTTTATGCTTCAGGGAGCACACGGACAGTATTTCAGGCACGTGGACAATTAAATTATTTTAAAAAGTCACAAACAAAGATGAAAAAAGAACAAATGTAGCTCAACAATACCTTTTTCATAACGCGGAGCTCCACTTCCTCACCAGCTGTCCTGAACAGGTCCACCACAGCTCTGTGTGACCGGCCCTCTAGCTGAGATCCGTTTATCTAGAATATATGAGAGGAAAGAAAAATAAAAGATCATTTTTACCTCCAAACAACTCGCCTGTGCTATAGTACATCTTTGGCTTCGTTTTCTATTAATCAGCCCTAGAGACACATAATTCCTCTAAACTCTTCAGATGCTTAGTATTTTAAATGTTTCTCTATTACAAACAAAAGAAGAGCTTCTGTTGGAGGTGACAGATGGAAAACATGAAGCATTTATTACCGAGATGATCTTGTCGCCCTCTTGGAGTCTTCCATCCTGCGCTGCTGCTCCATCCTCTTTGATTTTGGACACATATATACCACTGTCATTGTATACATACTGCTGGTCCACGCCCCCAACTATATTGAAACCCAAGCCTAAAACAGAACAAAACCCACAAACATTAATATAACTATTATATGCACACATCTAGATGTTTACCAGCCCAGCAGCTGCTGGTCCATTCAATAATATTTATCTAAGTAGATCAAAGTTCACGAGGAATCCTCCCAAAGCTCTCCTGCTACTTAGATGGGCAGATTAAAAGAGACACCAGCTCACTAAATGTTACATAAGAGAGTGTAAACCACACGTTACAGTCTCTAAAATAAATAAACCACTGGTTTCTATGAACGAGCTGTCCATCAGTGTGACGGGCCGATAACTGTTAAAGATTTTAACACCGGGTCAAAGTGCATAAAATCATCTTTTCCCTTTGTAAATGAGCCCGCTGCTAACGCTCAGTCGGCCTCGATAATCCCATCCCTCTGCGTGCACCACAGCACAGCGCATAACGACAGGAGGTTTGCTCGCTTTTATTTGCAAATTAGCCTTTAGCTTCAAGACACTGAGCAGCCTGACAGCGCTGATTTTACACGCAGCTAGCTAGCAGCGCTATCCACTGTTAACAGCCCCGCAAATTATCTCATTACCTGCCGGTCCTCGCTTCAACTTTATGGTTTCCTCTTTGGAATAAGTGTCCAGAGAGCCGTTCATTGTGCCAAGACGCAAACTTACTAAAATAAGTCCTCGGTGAAGGGGGGCAAACTTATTTATCTGAAGGTGAACTCATTGAGGAGTTTCGATTTGCTTCTCCCGGCGGTGCAGATGGAGCAGGTAGCAGTGCCGCCTGGCGGCAAGAGGCGGAATTGCAGGCTGAACTTTGAATCAGAAGACGGAGAGGCAAATCAGCTGTTCTAGTTTTCTACTTTCTAATCATTTATTATTTTTATTTCATTTTGACTTTTTAAGTCAGTTGAATTTCCCGGGTGGGTTTTCTCGTCTCAGTTTAGTTGTTTATTGTTTGAAAATGTTTAGTTTTTATTAGTTTCAGTGTTAGATTTAGTCTTTTTAATTTAAGTGTTGAAGGGCAAATGTCAAAGGTGAGATCTGGAAAAATGGGCAAAGGCGTTGGAATAAAAAAAAAAGCAACACTTTTTGAAGACAGTTGACTCACTGTCCTGTAGACATCCAAAGTCTCAGTAAACACGTCCATCAAAGCCTCATCAGGCAAGCTGGGATAAGACATTTTACTAAACTGACAAAAACTAAAACTAAAGGTATTTCTTCTATATTTGTATTTTAGCTTAGTTAGTTTTCCAAGTACACAAAATTGCTTCATTTACCTTTAATTTTTTTCAAGTCAAGTTTTTTATTTTAGCTAATTACATTTCTTCATTCACATCTAGTTTTAGCTTTTAGTTTAGTTCTAATTAACTAGAATAATCTTGCTACACATCAGGTGGTACGATGGGGACTTAATGCCACCATTATTTCTACAGTTACCCTCACCAGTGCTCTATAACGCCAAATTGTACATTTCCACGTGAACACCACACATGCAGCTACTGTATATTAACAGAAAACACATTTTGGTGCTTTTACAACTCAATTTAATGCATTTATCCAGACAACATCCTTCCAAAAGAATAAAAATACATCCTGGTGCCAATATGCTTGATCTTTACAGTGCTGTGCAGAATCATTGAGCTTCTTTTGATACTTCTTCTTTCAGCTGCTACGTTAGGGGTCACCACACAGATCTTTCTCTCATCTCGAGCATCCTCTGTCACACCGACCTTCAGCACGTCCTCCTTCGCAAAAAGAGTCCATTTAATCAGATTGTAAACAAATGTAGGCCTTGTGTGGTGTTCAGGTCTGTGGGACCCAGTTCCAATGTTTACCAAAAGAAAAAGAATTACTATTATTTCATCCTCAGATTTCTTGTCTTTGGCTCATTTTCTGTGAAGAACATATAAAACCCCCTGCCCCCCGTATACATTTATACTGCACATGTGGTCTTCAGGTCCACTGGACCTGTGGGTCATAAAAGTATAGAGGTGCTGTTTAGTTCAGTTTATTAAGATCCCCATTAGCTGCAGCAAAGCAGCAGCTATTCTTCCTGTGGTCTCCACATCTATAAACATAAGCACATACACAACATACCATCACTACAAAACAAAACAGATATCATACTGACAACAAAGAACCATCTGTGCTGCCTTATTTTGAACCATTTGCAGTTTCTTAATCTGATCCATTGTACCACTAGACAACACTACTGGGCAAAAATCAAAATGAGACAATATCAAAGCCTGGCTTAATTGCTTAATTTTGGTGTCAAAAATTTACCCAGGAAAGTCTGGGGCTGCCTCAAATACAGGGCCTTGCAGTGAGGACACTAGCCTTCAGTACATCACCTGCTCAACCAAGTGAACTACAGCAGCACCATCTATTCATAGTCTGACAGTCAGTTTGAGGCTGATGATGAGGCAGCTCCAAAACAACCCCATCTACAGCCACCAAACAGAAAAATATGGATGCCAAAAAAATGGTTAAACTGATTGGCCTTCATGGAATCAGCCACAGGGTTTAATGTCAGCCCACCCTTTGCAGCTATAACAGCTTCAGCTCTTCTGAGAAGGCTTTCACAGGGTTTAGGAGTGTGTGGGAATCTTTGACCATTCTTCCAAAAATGCACTGTGAAGTCAAACACTGATGTTGGAGGAGAGAAGTGCGATTGATCCCTCCAGAGAACACGTCTCCACTGCTCTAGAGTCCAGTGGTGGCGTGCTTTACACCACTGCATCTGATGCTTTGCATTGCTCTTGGTGATGTGAGGCTTGGATGCAGCTGCTCGGCCATGGAAACCCATCCCACGAAGCTCTCTGTGCACTGTTGAGCTAATCTGAAGGCCACATGAAGTTTGGAGGTCTGTAGCGATTGACTGCAGGAAGTCGGCAACCTCTGCACCCTGCGTCTCCTGTCATCCTGACCCCACTCTGTGGTTTTACGGGGCCTACCACTTCTTGACTGAGTTACTGTCGTTCCCAATCACTTCCACTTTGTTATAATACCACTAACAGCTGACTGGAGTTGTTGCACAGGTATCATCCTATCACGGTACCACGCTGGAATTCCCTGAGCTCCTGAGAGTGACCCATTCTTTCACTGTTTGTAGAAGCAGTGTGCATGCCTGGGTGCTTGGTTTATACACCTGTGGCTATGGAAGTGACTGGAACACCTGGATTCAATGATTTTGACACATGATTGACTTGATACATGATTCAAGTGCAAGAAATGCATCCAGCACACACACAGCAAAGACGTCCCTCGTGTTGTATTGGCTGGCACAAACAGGAGCTGAGTTGTATAAACTGACATGAATGTGTTCAATTTCAGTTCAAAGAAATAAAACTTGTTCATGATAAAAACGCTTTTTTCCTTTCTTTCATGTTTTTATCATATTTGATCTTTTTTCTTACATTTCCAACACTGGCTGAGTAACAATAACACGAACACCACATAAAGGTTGAGTGACCCGAGGCTCCAAGGTTGAAATGCTTTTATTTTGTACTGAGTGTTATCACTGTACTTAAATCTATGAAAATCTGAATCTGGCACTTGCACCACCGGAGGAACAGTCTGTAAATTCAGTCAAACACACAGACTCACAGCATCTGAGCTAACACAGGAACTGTTTCCCTGGCTTCGGATTTAAAAAAAGTGATTTATAGTATTTATTGTAAGTGCAGGTCAGGAGCTCAGGACTCAGGAGAAGTGAACAACGTTCTTCAATCGGTCATTTTTCTCGTTTGTTGCCTCTTTTCTTTATAACCTCAGTGCACCAGTGTCAGCTTTGGCAACAAACGGACCCCATCCCTCCACGTTACCACACATTTCTTTAATACGAGCCTCGTCTTGTTACCATCGGGGTTCGACTTCAACATGAAATCATAATTTGTTAATCTTTACTTGACCCTCCAGCCTGCGAGCCCGAGAGGAATACTACTGAAGAAAGGAGTTGAGCACATTCTCTGTATAAATACATCATCGTTGGCCGTTTGCAGGCCAGCACGGAGAAAAGCAGGTGAAAGGTTGAAGTTCAGCGTCACACTCTCATGCATTACAAAGACTTACCATGATTTACATACATGTAAACAAAACACAAGATACCAGTGGAAAATATTTGAAACGTTTGGGACATGTCATGCCGTTCCACTTAGCCTACAATCTTTTCATTCTTTAAGTATGATTTTGTTCCCCCCCCAAAAAACCACCTCTTTTAGATGCGTTTTAGCTCTTTTACTGCTTGCATTTGACAGAATAAATTGGACTGGCGCAGCTATAAAAAAAGAGAAAAGGATTACGGAGTACAGACCAGGGCTGCTCTGTCATAAATGTGCCAGGTGGGCAACGACTGCGCTTTGCAATGCAAAGTATTTAAAAAGGATTTCAAACACAGCGGCTAAATTTGACTCGGGTGTCCTGTACAGCGTGTGGTTTAGCCACAGGTTCAGATCATGCTCGGGGCCGCGCTGTAGAGGACGAGGTCTCCGACCACTCGCAGCAGGGTCACTTCCTCCAGTCCGCCGACTCTGTGCTCGTACTCCAGCAGGTGGGTGCCGTCCACCGCCACTTTAAACATGTCTTCCTCCACGAGGATCTTCAGCTGCAGGGAGAGCAACGTGCTAATTAATCGGTTAGCAGACTAACAGAGAAAAAACATTTTAAATAACCATGAGCTGAAGTTCTACATGCAACTTCCTGTTAAATCAATACAAGTTTGAGTTTGAGGTCTGGAAGGCTACAGCACTGAACGTTCTAGACATTTCCCGACAACACACACGAGAACGCAAACCTTTGATGCAGCTGGATCCAACATTAAACTGCAATTAAAGTGAGTGATGTCCGAGTGCACCTACAGCCACGGTAAAAAGGAAGTGCACCCTCTGTCAGGTTTAGGCAAAATGCAGCAGCAGTGTGAAAAACATGACTCAGTAGCTCGCAGAACCACCTTCATCAGCACTATGTATGTATTTTGTATGACTGTCAGTCTCTGACATTATTGTGGAGTTATTTTGGCCCGCTCTTCTTTACAGTGTTGCTTCGGTTCACTGAAGTTTGTGGGCACTGGTTTATGCATAGCTCTTTTAAGGTCCCACCACAGCATTTCAATCGGTTTCAGGATCATCGTCCTGCTTTAGCTGTTGGCCACGTAGCCTCACATTTGACTCTAAAATACTTTGGCATACAGAGGAGTTAGTGGTCGACTCAGTGGCTGCGAGGTGCCCAGCTCCTGTGGCTGCAGAACAAGCCCAAATCATCACCCTGCACCACCATGCTGATAGTTGGTAATAGGTGTTTGTGCTGACGTGCTGTTCGGTTTTTCCAGCCATGGTGCTGTGAATTACGGCCAAACGTCTCCACTGTGTTCTCATCCCTCCAAAGGACATAGTTCCAGCAGTCTTGTGGTTTGTTCTGATTCAGCTTTGCAAACCTGAGCTGTGCTGCCATCTTCTTTTCAGTGAGAAGAAGCTTTCTCCTTCCAAACAAGCCATATGTATTCAGTCTTCTTCTAACTGCACCATCATGACCTTTAACCTTTAACATGCTAACCGAGGCCTGTAGAGTCTGAGATGCAGCTCTTGGGTTTTCTGGGGTTTCTCTGAGTGTTGGACAGTCTGACCTTGGGGTGGATTTCCTGCGACGTCCACTCCTGGTAAGATTAAATGTGAATAATCTTTCTCACTTCCAGATTGATGGGAACAGTCGCTTCTCTAAAGATCATTTCTGACCTGAATGCTGAAACCTCTGCTTTTATCAAAGTGCTCACACTTACTGATGATCAGTTAATTAAGTGCACCTGATTAGCAGCACCTGGATGCTACTTATGCTCTAATTCCTATCAAAACAGTAAAAGTGTTTTTTTTTCCCCACACGCTGCTTCTACATTTTGGCTTAATATCGTTGAGGACCAGATGATTTTTTAATTCTGTCCTGATACATAAAACTTTAGAACTGAAAGAGGGTATACTTGTGTGCATCTGAACTACACAGAGTACACAGAAATGAGAACCAGGCTGATATAAAACCCTAAACATATTGACCTGTGCCCTGATGTGACTCTCCTGACATTTTTCAAAGTTCATGTGTGAAAACAGCTCAACACTGATTCCACTGAGATCATCACTTTGTTCGTCACAGGTTCTCCAAAGCAGAGAGACACGAGGGAACAATTACACTGCTGTTACCTGAACATCCTCGGCTCAATTTGAGGACTTTGCTGAATATCATTTCTCTAATCTAATCGGCCAATAACATTTTTTTTCTTAAATTTTAAATTCTCAGGTACCTGTGAGTACTACGCTGCTCAAAAAAAATATTAAAGGAACAGTTTTTAAATCAGAGTACAGCATCAAGCCAATTAAACCTCTGGGATATTGATCTGGTCAGTGAAGCAGCAGAGAGGGGCTTGTTAATCAGTTTCAGCTGCTTTGGTGTTAATAAAATTACAAACAGAGGGGCAACAATGAGACAACCCCCAAAAACAGGAATGGTTTTACAGGTGGAGGCCACTGACATTTCTCCCTCATCATCTTTTCTGACTGTTTCTCACTGGTTTTGAATTTGGCTACGGTCAGAGTCACTGCTGGTAGCATGAGGTCATACCTGGACCCTACAGAGGCTGCACAGGTAGTCCACCTCCTCCAGGATGGCACATCAATACGTGCAGGGCTGCAACAACTCGTCGAGAAACTCGAATAACTTGATTATAAAAAAAATCCTCAACACAAATTTTTTGCTTTGATGCTTCCTTTAAACTCTGTAGTGCTCACCGTGTAAACGTGAGCGTTTCACCCACATTTGTGACTAAAAACAGACTTGCAATAGAAACATATCTAGGAGCATGAATGTGAATAACAAGTATTACAACATTAAGACCAAACACACCCCGGTTTTCTCACCAAAAAGACTAATAACACAACAGCACCACCAAAGATGATGGTGTCATAGATTAGCGTGGAGTCTGTCTAAACACACACGGCGAAGAGCGAAGAGCTCAGGTGAAGTGAAAGGAAGTTTTTCCAGTGCTTGTTACTGCAGTCACCATTAAAAGCTTTACTGGGAAAAAGCTGGCGGGACTCCTTCATCAAACCACCTGATCAACAGGCTCCGACACGAAGAACCTTTCAGCTGGTCCCATCCAATCAACAGTAAAGACACAGAAGTAAAATAAAATATGCAGATGACCTGTTGACTTAGTCTGACACGGCGTTTAAATCAGGCAGCTTGGTCCTGGTTTCTATGGCAGCGACACCTGCAGCAAGCAGGGGCGAGTCCACAGAGGGACACGGGCTGTACCATATTTATTTCAAGGCTTTAGAACCATTATTTTGCAGATTTAGATTAACATATAAATAAATTATATTAATTTAACTGTATTAAAATTTTAAATATAAAAAAATGAGTTTTTTCCCCACAAGCCAGTAAAATATACATGGCCCAGTAAAACTCAGAGACACTGACCTGGGGCTGACGAGTTGGACATTGAATTATTATTAACGTTAATTATTAACACGCTCACCATGAGAACGTAACGTTTTCTGCAGCAGGAAACGTTACGTCAGCGCTCAGGACCAACCTCGGCTCTGAGAATGCTGATCTGCTCGCTTTTCTTCATTGCAGCCGCCACATGCTCCTTTAAAGGCTTACCACACATTCATTCACTGGCGCACTTAAACACACATGCACACACATACACACCAAATCTACCTCATCCAGAAGACACAATACCAAACTCTTTCTGCTTCCTCTTATAGTAAGAAAGCCGACCAAGAGGACAGAGTAAAGGTGACTTATTTTGACATTACTGTACTTGTGATTATTTATGTTTTTTACATTTAATACATTTTTAATGACTTTAATATGGGACATAAATACAATGAAAGGGTTTAGTTTTTCTGACAGATGTTGTATGCAATTAAACTTAAAAACACTGTTATTTCTAAAATGGAAACCAACGAGCAGTTCACTTTAAAGACCTGTGGTTTTTCTCCCTTGAACATTTATCATTAATAAAACAAAAGTAGTTCTTAACCGATTACTCAATAAATCGATGTAATAATCGATAGAATACTGAGCTGCAGACCTAAATACGTGCTATTACCAGGTTTGCTGTGTCTCCCAGCACAGTCTCAAGAGCATGGAGCAGATTCCAGGAGACAGGCAGTTGCTCTAGGAGAGCTGGACAGGGCCATAGAAGGTCCTTAACCCATCAGCAGGACCCGTATCGGCTCCTTTGTACAAAGAGCAACAGGATGAGCACTGCCAGAGCCCTACAGACCTCCAGCAGCCACTGGTGTGAATGTCTCTGAACAAACAATCCAAAACAGACTTCATGAGGGCCTGACGTCCTCTAGTGGGCCCTGTGCTCACTGCCCGGGACCGCGAAGCCTGATTTGCATTTGCCATAGAATACGAGAATTGGCAGGTCCACCACTGGTGCCCTGTGCTTTTTACAGATGGGAGCAGGTTCACCCTGAGCACATTCATGGACCCATTGTCAGACCCTATGTTGGTGCAGTGGGACCTGGGTTCCTCCTGCTGCATGACAATGCCCGGCCTCTTGTTGCAACAGAAAGCAGGCAGTTCCTGGAGGATGAAGGAATTGATACCACTGACTGGCCCCCATGTTTAACTGACCTAAATCTAACAGAACACCTATGGGACATTATGTTTCAGACCATATGATGCCACCAGGTTACACCTCAGACTGTCCAGGAGCTGATCTCTGATGCCCTGGTCCAGATCTGGGAGGAGATCCACCAGGACATCATCTACCATCTCATTAGGAGCAGCCCTGATGTTGTCAGGCATGCATAAGCACGTGGGGGCCATACAAACTACTGAGCACCATTTAGAGCTGCTGCAATGAAATTTCTGCAGAGTGGACTAGTCTGCTTCATCCTTTTTTCACTTTGATCTTAGGAGTGTCTTTGAATACTGTAGGTTGATAATTTTCATTCTATCAAATGATGTGGCATCCTTTCGTTCCTAACACAGTCCAGATATCCAGCATGATTTATACTTCCATTGAGAGCTGATGTGTTTTCAAAGTGTTCCTTTTTTTTTTTTTTTAAACATACTAACTTACCTCAAAACGGCGTCCCTGAACAAATGGAAAGCCTCCTTCCCGCTCCTCGGGCCCCCAGTATCCACCTAGGCTGGAGTTTCTAACAACTGTTTGCTCATTAAAACGAGGGTTGAAGTGAAAGATTATGTCTGGACCTTTGATAAAGTCAACATTGAACCTGCAAAAACAGCAAATGATTAGTAGAAAGAAACGTTGCTGCTAACTGATTTAACAAAATATGTTAATATGGTGATAAAGTTTTTAAAGCGTATTATCACAGTGCAAATCATAGGTGGGTTTTAGTTAAAGGAGACCTATTACACTTTGTTATCATTCTCTAACATATACATACACTAACCTGATATCTGGATATCCTTAATATGGTCACATTAAGGCACAGAAGCCTCACCAACCTGCAGTTCAAACCTTCTGTTTGCGAGGGGCAGCCAATCAGAAGCTTAAAGTCCCAATATGGATTTATCCTGTACTGCACCAAAGCTCAGTATAGGACAAATAATGATTATTTTGAATTGCACTACTTTAGGAGTGTGCAAGAATAAAAATGTGGAGCTTAAACTAAGAATACTAGGTCCCCTTTAATTATGTTAGTATGAGCTGTGGGTATCAGGTTTTGCTAACAGCAAGCATAGATGCTTAATGGTTTCTGTACCTGTCTGCACAGGGAAGGGGTTCCCCAATTATTGTGATTAAAAGTCGTGGCATTATTCCAGCATGAAGGGGGAGATCGTACGGCACCATCTGCAAGAAACACTTCCATTTTAAACCATGACGATGCATTCACTGTCCTCAGTTTAAATATTACGTTTATTTGTCACTAGGCAATCATATGCTTTCCAAGAAAAATACAACAAAACATTTGATCACTTACAGTCTTAAACTGGCAAAGCACAGCAATATGCATAATGACATATGATAAAGAGAATTTTAGTTAATCACTATTTAAAACTTTGACCCTGCCCACATTCCTACAGCAACACCCTAGTGAGTCATTATAACCTTCAGTTTTTCCAGCACTATTACACAAGTACCAGTGGCTAGTCAAGGCAATGACACAAGAAGTACACTCATTACATTTTTACAACTGAACAAAATGACAGAAAACAAAAAATATATAATTTATTATGACCATGGAAACAAATTACAAGTGTATTTTGATCAAAGTGTGATTTTATTAGAGAATATAGAAAATGTCTTGATGCCGTAAACATGGGTCAAATAAAAGTGTAAATTGGATCATATTGCACTTAATTAAACAATACATCGAGCAGTTTAGCTGATTATTATGTATATTCTCAGTCTTTGGCACTAATCAAACCATATGTTGATTCTGGAAGTGAAGTCCTTGTCCAAATGAAAAGGTGAGTTCATTGCTCATTGCTTAATATGGTGGCCTATATGTGGGCTGAAAGACAAGAATACATTTTTCAGAACTACTTCTGAATACTTTTCATTTTGCTTTACATGTTTTTTTGCACCCCCAGCAGAGCCAAAGAGACAGAAATGGTCATCCCAATTCGCCCTTTACTAAAAATTAACCCTCCTTTAGGCAGTCCCAGCAGCAGAGAAATAAGACTAACTTCCTCTGTCCGTCACCTTCAGTATTAAGTCATTTTAAAAGGCTTTCGCACCAGATGCTCCTCTGCACACCAGAGAAAGAACAAAAGAAAGTAAATGCAGCAAGCAAGCAACATAGCATTAAAGGACCAGTACTCACCAGCGTGCCTCCTGGGGCGGCAGGCCCACCATATGGACCCATAGGCCCCGGACCAGGGCCAAAGGTGCCAGGGGCAGGTGGGAAGCCTCCACCTGCTGGTGGGCCCCATGAACCAGGTGGTATTGGTGGGAAGCCTCCACTGGGGAATGCAGGAAAAGCGCCAGGGCCAGCTGGAGGGGGGAATGCACCTGGGCCGCCTGGCCCATACATGCCGTTGCCTCCTGGCTGGCCACCTGGGTAAGGCACATTTGGATAAGGCCCTGGGGGAGCTCCAGGGCCAGAAGGAAATGGTCCAGTTGGGTAAGGAACAGGGCCTCCAGGTAGCTGTCCTGGAGCTCCTTCTGGTGGATAATGCCCAGGGTACTGCCCAGGAGCTCCAGGACTGGATGGAAATTGACCTGGAGCTCCTGGTGCAGGTGGGTATTGTCCAGGTATCCCAGGACCAGGGGGGAAGCCACCAGGTGCTGAAGAAGGTCCTGGGTATTGCCCTGGTGCTCCAGGACCTGAGGGGAATGGGAACGGCCCTGGTGCCCCTGGGCCAGATGATCCACCATGATAATCAAGCGGAGCAGAGGGCTGGGTGGGGGCTCCAGGAGCTGAACTAGGCCATCCTGGGTTTGAAGGAGGTGGAGGGTTGCTGGCAGGAGCAGAAGGGTTGGTGTTGCCTATTTTCTTAGCCTGGCTTGGAGTATCATCTCCTAAGGCATCTGACAGCTACAAAAGAAGAGAAAAAGAAATTGACTTGTCCAGTAAAAGGATCAATTTAACATCATAAGATAAAAACTGTGCATTTGTTTGAACTTACCGAGAAGTCTGCCATGATCTACAACAAAACAAGGCACATGAGCTTTAATAGGTAGTTATAACCGACAATAACAAGCTGTCAAACATAATGAACACACAGAGGCTCTGAGTAACAGCAGACTCAGTATTTCCATCCTCAAAAACCAATCCGACACAGCTCAACCTCACGCAAACATTAATACGACAAGATATACAGATGTTACACTGACTCCAGGCAGAAAATCAGGGCAGACGGCCATAAAAACATTCATAAATTAATAGCAGAGTTGGCTAGCGAGCTAGCCGATAACAGCTAACTATTAGTTACCGCTGGCTCGTTTGTTTATTTTTAGCTTCATGGTGCCTGAAGAAGAAAACTGCTGAAAAATAGATTTTCATGCTACCTCGCTAGAAGACGGACTCCTCTCCAAAGAAAGACGGCGGGTGGCAGCGAGGATTTCTCCAGCTATGGGAACTAGTTAGCCCGCTAATTTAGCCTGCCGAGGTACACAAGTGTAAGCTAACGTTTTATCTGCTTTCACAACTACAACTCTTGAAAAGGAGGCACGCACACGCGCTTCACTGATGACGTATTCTGAAGGGTGGGCGCGTTCCGGTTGGAAAACACGCAGACAGCTGGTCTGGACTTCCACCATTGTGAGGACTCACGGGCACAGTTCACTCCCGTTATAACCCCTTACCTTCACGAGCAGATACCTAAAACAGACTATAAAACTAACCCTAACTAAACGCGACTCTCACCCGAACTTTAAAACTAAGTGTTAATGTGTGTCACGTTTGGTTTCTAAAGTTGGGGAGGACACAGTGAGAGGCGGAAGAAAACTAGTCTAAAGGTTAGAGGAAAAATGCCGTCAGTTGATTTTAGTTATGTGCCTATATACTTGGTACTACGGTAAGAGACGGCAGTTTTCGAGCGCAGTGAATCCATCCCCCACGTTGTTTCGCGTTGCGTTTATCTACTAGGTATTAAGGTAAGAGAAACTGAGACCCGATTTCAAAATAAGAGCGATTTTAAGGCGAATGCGATTTCAGTAGTAACTAACACATTTAGTCTGTCATTAATTAATCAATATCAAGTCAGTCTGATTTTGAATTTCACAGTAAGTAGTCTCTGGAAATAGTGAGTTTACTTGTTATGGCTGTACACATTATTTGAAATTTTAATTTTTATACGTGGGTCTTAGCAAGTTTGTCATATTTAAATATTTCTGTTATTTGTAATTTAAAATTTATGTGTAATTTTTGTATCTGTATTGTTATCTATTTCACAACTTACTATATCACTAATGACGGACTAAATGTGTTGGTTAATGTTAAAATTACATTGCCTGAAGATCACCTTTATTTTGAAATCGGATCTCTACCGTAATACCTAGAATATAAAAGTAATACAAAACAACCTAATGTTGGCATTAAAAATGATGTTACGCTTTAGTGGAAACTATGTGGCCTTTGGTACTTAGCCTTGATTTAATTAAATATATTTCATAACTTCAAGATACAATAAATTAAGGACAGTTGATTAGCATAATTTGATTAACTGTTATTCTTTTGAGAGGTTCAGCAGGTAGAAATAAAAAGAAAGCGCTTATACATGATTATTATTGTTCTGAAGTGTGCCCACAGACTTACACAGGTTAATACTCAGTGTTGTTTTATTACAAACCTTTAAAATAAAGTGTCACACTTATTGAACCCTGCTGCCATAAAATACTTCAGGAAATCTTTCCCACCATCCTCCATAAAACTGTAGAATACCACTCCTTTTAGTGACAGGTGAACACACCTGTCAGGACCTAAAATCCCACAGACATTTCTGTATCAAAGCTTCTTGCTGCTTTTTCTTAGAGTTATAGTGTACATATTATTTTATAATGCCATTTGCACTACCACTAGCTAGAATTCTCTTTTGGAAAATCTCGGCCTTATTTATTATTTTTCTATAATTTAATTTTTACACTACCTCACATTATAAGGCCTCCAACATGGGCTTGTGGTACATTTAAAAATGGTGATTTATTGTAGATTATACTATTTTTATTTTTATTCTGCTGCTGTGAATAGTTATTTCCCTTGCAGAATCAATGAAATCTCTATCTACAGTTGTGGTCAGTGGTTTATATCCACTAATCATGGGCATGAATGTTATAGTAATTTTGGGCTTTTAATGATTTAATATTTGGTTAATGTCCCTTAGCAAACTGCACCTCGACACATACTCTTTTGGTAGTCATCAACAAGCTTCTGGCATAATTCTGGCTGGATATTAGACCACTCTTCCGGGCAGAATTGGTAGAGCTCATTTAAATTGGTTGGTTTATGGGTACTGACACGGCTTTTTAGCGTAGTCCACAAATTTTCAATAGGATTGAGGTTGGGGATTTGGGAAGTGCATTCCAGAAGCTTAATGTCAGCCTGCTTTATCCATTCCAAACCCAGTTTTGATGTGTGTTTGGGACCACTGTCCTGTTGGAACACCCAATAGTGTCCAAGTTTCAACTGTCTAGCTGTTGATTTGAGGTGAAGTTGAAGAATCTGGAAGTAGTTCTCCTCCTTCTTTATTATTCTGTCCACTTTGTTTAATGTACCAGTACCACTGGCAGCAAAACAGCCCCAGAGCACAGTGCTAACACCACCATGCTTGACAGCTGGTACAGTGTTAGGTGGATGAAGGTGTTGATTTTAGAGCAGGGACGTCTTTCTTGGTCGGCACCCTCCATAGTCCTCAATGGTCCATGGTGATGTAAAACTCTCTTCACTGTGGACAGTGACACTGGTGTTCCAGGAGTTTTCAGTTCATGGCAGGCTTGGTCCTTGGTGGTTCCTGAACATCTTAACCAATCTCCTCTCATCTGAGGGTGACAGTTTGGGTCTTTTTTCAGATCCTTAGCAAAGTGGTCACACATTTGAGTAACTTGCACTTATGTACAATTGTTTGAACTGCTGAACTGATCTTGGAATCTACAGTTAATTGAAATGTCTCCAAGATCTTCAAGGAGTTCCTTGGACTTTCCCATTGTTCTGAGTATTGGTCAACACAATGAGTCAAATAAACCCTTTTTATCCTGGCAAAGAGAGACTACCAGTTGTAGTCAACCATGACCACTAACAAGAAGTTAATAGGCCTTGTAGAACCTTCAGGGCCACCTATTAAAAGATTTAAGTAAATGTACATATTTGAGTCTGTATATATACTTTTGAGCCTGTGTGGATTAGAGATAATCCAAAATAAATTCAAACTTGTGCACCAAATTTATTTAAGTAATTAAAGATGTATGCTGTACAATCATTCCACCCTGGTTCAAAGAAATTGTTAAATGCAAAAAATTACCATGATATTCATGGCCATGGTGAGTGGATGTAAACTTCTGACCACAGCTGCATCTATCAATCTCTATTTGTTTTAAAGGACTTTTTTGTAAAAACTAAACACACATTATCTTTGAAACAATTACTAAATCAGTTAAGTGAAATACTCCATTGAAAGTTAAAACCTTGCATTCAAACTATGTAATTAAAAGCAGTCATTACTCAGCTGGGGTCATATTGTGTTATCCACATTGAAACATTAATGCCCGAGCAGCATTTTATTCTCACAATGGACCTAATTTTGTAAGCTTTCCTGCAAATGTGGGCAAAGGTAAATAAATGCATATACGAAAGATGTAAACCTGCACTTAAATGTGTCTGAGCAGAAACAGAAATTATTATTATTAAACGGTAACAAGAACGAGTCGTCAGGAAATCCCAATTTTGACAGCAGAGTGGAAAAATTAAAACATTATAATAATAATAATAATAATTTCACAGTGTTTCAATGCAAGACGCTGGATTTTAAGTTCAAATATAAAAACTCAATTAGAGTGAGCACAGATTTATGTCAAACGTTTGAAGGAGGGGGCGCCTGTATGGGATTGGTCAAACCGGTCACAAGATGATGCGAAGGGAAAAAACCCAACAAAAAAAGAAGCACTGAAAGCGTCCCTACCATTCAGAGCACCCGCCGTAGCTCCAGGGATTTTCAGCTCCGCAACGATGGTAAGTTACTCTGCTTTCTTTGCGAATGAGCTGCTATGGGCTTCGTCGTCCCGCTTTAATCGTGTGCTGCTGACAGATGTGAAGTTTATTGAGAAAAAAGTGAGGTCGCAGGTTGGCTAGCGTTAGCCTGCTAACGTAGCAGCAGTTCCACCCTGTCGAGTTAGAGCAGGAGTGACGGGTTTCCGGCGAGGAATTTCAAAATAAAATCACAAACCTGAACGCTGCGCTGAAAGAAAGATCATTTTATTTCGGCCATTATTAACTTTTTTTTTTTTTAAGTTGAATAAATAAATGGCACAATTGACCAAAAAAGGTAACATACCGCATATTCTAAATGTCAACACTTTTCTAACTAGATTTCACCAATACAAACATCAAAGAAAATGCAATATTAAGATTAAAGCCGCAAGCGGCGTTTAAGGCCCTCGCCGCCTGAGCCCCCGCGAACCCCCAGCTCGCCACCTGTCAGCCCCCGCAAACCCGCAGCGAGCCACCTGCGAGACCCCGCAAACCCCCGGCTCGCCGCCTCAGAGACCCCGCAAA
>JAVDPK010002772.1:369827-382097 GCA_034780415.1 Cichlasoma orientale | reverse complement strand
CGCACGTCCCCATGAGGTCCGGGGACACTTGCGACCGCGTCCCATGCGACCCCCCCCATTTTCGCACCTACGCCCCTTGCGATCACTATAGGCTCCTCGCCGACCCTTCGGTTGGCTCGGGCCTAATAAGAATAAACATTAAACTATGATAAAAATCAAATTATACCTCCTTTTTACATTTTTGTTTTACATTTACATTGTGAATAATACAATTGTAATTCCTCATCATGTTTATTCCTAAAAATATTTAAAAAAAATATTTGTCCTGACGCTTTTTTTTTAGACATACCTTTTCTCTGAGTTCATGTCTTTCTAATTTCACACAGCTTCAGAGTACAGTTTATCACTGTGGCGCTGAGTTAAACTAAATCATGAAATTTTTAGTCATGTAGTTTTAATCGTTTAATCATCAACAGCTGAAATTAATTCACTTTCAGTTCAGGTTTATGGCTACAGTGGGAAGGAAAAAATCCCTTTTAACAGGAAGAAAGCTCCAGTAGAACCAGGCTCAGGGAGGGGCAGCCATCTGCTGTGATTGGTTGGGGGTGAGTGGAAAAAAGAGAGCAGAGAGAGAGGACAAAAGGCAAACTATAGGAGAGAGACAGAGATGAATAACTGCTAATGATTACATGCAGAGAGGTGTATAAACACACAGGAGGTCAAAAGAAATGAGTGAAGAAGAAACACACAGTGCATCATGGGAACCCCCCCAGCAGCCAAGGCTTATTGCATAACTAAGAGTGGGTTCAGGGTCACCTGATCCAGCCTTCACTATAAGCTATACAAGGAAAGTTTTAAGCCTAATCTTAAAAATAGAGAGAGTGTCTGTCTCCGGAATCCCGAGCCACAGTTCAGCAGAAGAGGAGCCTGAAAGCTGAAGGCTCGCCCATTCTACTCGTGCCTCCCGTAGCCTAGGAACCACAAGTAAGCCAGCATTCTGAGAGCAAAGTGCTCTGTTAGGATTATAATCTACTACGAGGTCTTTAAGATAAGATGCGTTCTGATTATTCAAGACCTTGTATGTGAGGAGAAGGGTTTTAAATTCTATTCTAGATTTAACAGGGAGCCAATGAAGAGAAGCCAATATGGGAGAAATCTGCTCTCTCTTTCTAGTCCCTGTCAGTACTCTAGCTGCAGCATTTTGGATCAACAGAAAGGTCTACGGAGCGGTTTTAGAGCAGTCTGATTAAAAGACATATTTGAGTAATGGGTTAATGAAAAAGGGTTACCAAGGGAATTGTTGCGCAAGTTTGTGAGTGTTTATATTTTGAAGGCGAAGCTGCTGAGCTTCCTGCAGCTGTGTGCGGGTGGCTTGATGCAGCAGCTCGCACTGATGTGCTTCAACACGTCTGGGTTTTGGGAGCTGCCTTGACGTTAGCTCGGCTGGATGTCAAGATGAATCTTTCCCTTTGCGTTTTTCGCTGCGTGTCATGACAGCTCGACTCTCTTCATTAGAGGACTGTTACTGATTTGTTGCATAAACACATCAGGTGCATTATTAACCGGGTGGTTTAAGTCAACTGGCTCTCATTTCCTGGTTGAATTGGCAGCCAAACTCATGATCTAGCTGTCACTGGCTGGAGGAATTTGAACCAGAAGTAACCCTTTGGCCATCTCTGGCTTTCATTGTCCTGGCTGCCCCTAATCCCTTCCCCATGCATCCTGTTTTTAAAGAGTCCCAGCAGCCTCAGACACTCCAGTCTCTGCTTAATCTGTGAAGATCTCTCCTTGAGCTCAGTGAAATCCTGACTCCCACCAGCCATCTGTTCACCAAGGTGTAATTATAGATTTCAGAGTGTCTGCAGAGACTCTTGGAGAGTTTATGTCTTTATGATGGAGTTATGTAATGTTGTACGTGGACGTGACAGAGGTTCAGACCAATAAAATCCCGTCCAGGCTCGTGCTGGATTAAATCCTGTGGGTCACATTGGACTTTTGCAGAAATTGTGGCTGTTTGGTGTTCTTGAAAAATCAGTTTTATACAAATTGATTTAGGTGCATTTCCTTTCTTTCTCTATTGTGCTGCTATACACAAACATAGTACAAAGTATCTCACAAAGGCACAGCAAAGTTAAGCAGAGGTCAAGAGAATATATGGCACCTGACAAACTGGCAACATCCGTATCTTAAAGTACAAATCGAAACACAAAGAGGTTCCGTTTTGAGGTTGGAACTGTAAACATGAGAGAAATATTTACATAAAACAAAACATTGTCCCAATATATAATGTTTACTCTCACACTGGCTTACTAATTCAGGATGTAGCTGCTATGGCAAAGCCGTAAGTTGCATGAAAACCACTTAAAGCCACAATCTGTGAGTCTGCAGCCATTTTTCATCCAGGTAAGCTGTCTGCAAATAATAATTGAAAACGGCACATTCGGCAGTAGATTAAGATTCATGCATACTTTGTTGATTTCTTTGTTTAAATGTCACAGAATGTGCATGATATTCTGTATATCTACTCTGCAGCAGTGCTTTGTTACTAATATCACATCCATGCAGTGATGGTTGTTTTTTCTGTTTTCCAGCTCATTATGAGCCTCAGTACAAAAAACACTTTACAGCTGTCAGGAAAAAGTCAAAAGTCTTTCTATCTTATATATAGTAGGAAAACTGGAAATGGGTGCAGTGATTTATTGAATAGTTCTACAGGCTTCTTGAAGGACATTCAAAGCTGTTGCCACTGATTTTCGCTCCAGTTCTTGTGTAATTTGGCATACCTCAGCCTTTTCTCCCAGTTTCCCTTCCTTAAGAATGGCTTCTTCACAGACACCCTCCACTGAGACCATTTCTGAGGAGGCTTCAGTGAACATTACATGGATCAACTGAAGGGCCAGATCCATCTCTCACATCCGGTTTTAGGTCTTTGCAGGATTTTTTCCTATTACTTAAGCACATGACTTTCAGATACGGTTCATCTGCTGTAACAGTAACAAAGGTTCCTTGCTGAGTTGTCTGTGGTTCATCCCTAGGCGCCTTTTTAATGCCTCAATGATTCAGTGTTCTTATCAAAGAAACCCCAAAACATCCCTCTTAAAATGGTCAGGTATGCAGACTGGAGACATTCAGAAAGCCTGGAGAACTATTGGTCGAGACCACTTTAAAAATTATAAGAAAGTCTGACTCCATTGAAGCGAAATATAAAGACATGAGGGGTGGCTGGAGACTTTTGCACATTACTGTAGTTCAGTCCAAACCCAAAATCCAAACGATCGCTACCTTCAGCAAAGGAAAGAGGTAATCGTTGGTTTAACTCTGCATGAAGCTGCAAATGAATAAAACCCCGTTAACAGTTTGTGTGTCGAGTTGCTCGTGTATAAAACTGTTAATGAATTTGAAATTAATTTCTTTGTTTGCACTTTATTTTCCCGCCATGCTGGATCAGAGTGAATCACTGGTGGTGTGTGAAGTGGATGAAGATCTGGTTAAAAAGCTGAGGGAGTTCCGTTTCCGGAAGGAGACCAACAATGCAGCGATCATCAGTGAGTCGCCGAGCTCTTTCTTTTACATGCTTACTGATAACCTCTCTCCTCAATCTGTAATCTGAGCCATAAAAATCTGATCTTCTATTTTTTGGTTTCCACAAGGGCCGTCGATGCTCGCGTAGTTTCTAGATGAGGATTATAAAATTCTCTGTGGCTTGTTGCAGTTGAAGTCAAATGTTATAAATGCAGTACAATCGTGAGGAAAAGAAAATGTTCCCAGTATTAAATGCAGCTAAACAGTAGCTGCTGCTCTGTATGAGTGCAGGAAAAATGATGAGTTACCTCCACGTGCATCAGGCTGCGTGTATCAAACCTGAGCTTAAGCTTTATCGTCCACCATCTCTGGATCAAAATGTCACATGGGATTAGCCGTTTGTTTGCATGACATGGACTCGGCCTCAGAGTCACGTTTTCGGCCGGGATCTTTGCAGTAGTCATTTTTGATGCACAGTTAAATGTAAGATGTAACCATTTTCATGCATTTTTAAATTTTCTTTTGTTCCCTTCAGTGAAGATTGATAAAGACAAGCAGCTCGTTATTCTTGACGAAGAACATGAGGTGAGTTTAATATTACTCTGTCTTTCAAATACATGCAATCTTTTTTTTTTTTTTAAAAAAGGTCCAGCTTTGACATTTAAATATTAAAATTTCATTAGATTAACACTGTGGTCTGAAAGAAGTTAATAGATGATTTGCTTTTCTAGATAAAGTGAACTCAGCTGTTCATGTTTTGTTTTAGGATATTTCTCCTGATGATCTAAAGGATGAACTGCCAGAGAGACAGCCAAGATATCCTTTGAATGGATCTTATTTTAACAGTATTTTATTAACATGTAATGAATTATAAGTGCTGTGAGCAGCTGTATGACAGGCAGTGGATTTGTCTTACACGTGATCCATACATGTTGGCAAGTTTCTTTCCTTAGCACCGAGAACATTTGTCGTCTACAGTTATAAGTACCAACATGATGACGGACGTGTGTCTTATCCCCTCTGCTTCATCTTCTCCAGCCCAGTGGGTATGAACGTCTCTGAGATTACTCTTTAAATATATGTGCATTTAGAGCAACACTTAAGCAACTGCTGTTTTCTGCACTTTCGTCAAAGTTGTTGTTTTTGTGTTTGGCAGGTTGCAGACCGGAGCAGCAGATGATGTACGCAGGGAGCAAAAACAAACTGGTGCAGACTGTCGAACTGACCAAGGTTAGTGAACCTTTCATGATGCTTTCACAGACTTTAGTCCTTTTTTTAGGAAGTCATGCAAAGTGTTGCCTTCCTGCTTTGAATATTTTCAGAGTTGCATGCCCTCAAAATACACAGGAGCATGTAATACACATATTAACACCAGTGTTGAACACCAGCTTTGTTGGTGCAAAAATATTATTTTATGCCGTCAAACTGTGTTATCTTTGACATTTATTCAACTAAAGAAAGGGGATTAAATTATTTATCTGGGTTGGTTCTTACAGTTTCCTATTTTGTGCAAAAAAATAATCCTCATGTCACTCTTTCTGTATTTTTTTAAAGGTGTTTGAGATCAGAAACACGGAGGACCTGACAGAGGAATGGCTTAGAGAGAAACTCGGGTTCTTCCGCTAAAGCCATCACCTCACCCAAAGGTCTGGGGTGTGAGGAGGATCCCGATTGCACAACTCGTGACATCACTTGGAGAGAACACGCCATAGTTAACCTTTCCCTCCCCCCTGCATCAGACCTGATTTAAATAGTGTTTGCAAATGCTCTCAAAAGTCAGTTTTAGGCTCGCTCGGTGGTGTTTAATGCTCATTATAGTTCATCACATGCCAGAAGGTGCAGACTGCTCTGTGACTGCCAACATTTCGAGCACTTGCTAAACCTCACCGATCCGGCAGCCTAAAACTGAAGATGCTGTTTGACGCAGGTCTGTTGTTGTCTCCATACAATCTCTCCATATACCATTTATGTGTCTGTTTTAAATTAATGAGGGCTGCCCCCAAAAGTTGACTAAATTGATCAGATTTTTAATTGGTGGGTTGATTGCAAAGGGGAAATGAGTTGGCCTACAGGAAGTGGTGACACACAGTTATTTGCAGACAGATAATGTTGTTTATGCAGCTACTCCCAGAGCTTTTTGGCTCACAGTTGCACACGATGGGCAGGAAACCAAAAGTGTGGGAAAACTTTGAGATAAAGGATAAGCACAGTGTTATTACTGTGTTGTTACATTTAACATTCTTTCTCAGCCTTGGTTTCTAAAATATACATTTAAATAGGTGCATTAATATGATAAATATGACATTGCAATTTCTAGTCAACTAACAAAGTATTTGGGGGGGGGTTGGGGGGGGCAGCCCTAGAATTAACATTGTCATCCCTCTTTTAGTGCAGAAATCGATCCTTTCTATGAGTCAAAAGAATTCAAAGACTTGTTAACAACGCTTTCTGTTTCTTCTAAACGTTTACACTCTGAACACCCTAAGTTTTACCCTTTCAGTCTTATTTTTTTAGGGTTTTTTTTTTTTGTAGTCATTTCTGGTGTCTGTAGGGTTAGTTAAACATATACTTTATATTCATTCATTTTCTTTTATTGTGAAAAACAAACTTCCTGCCAGAACCACTGAACAATCATAGCTACAGTACTGTGTTTGGTTTTAGTCCATCTCTCCTTTAGTATTCATTCAAGGGCATTTCAGTTATAATTTACAGTAACACTAGTATATTTATCTGTATGATGCTTTGCATCTCCTCCTGTGCACAAACACAAGCTGGCGGAAACCCTGGAGCGGTGCTTATTTAGCTACAGATGTAACCTTGTTGGTCCGCCATCAGACAGACTAACAGATCTCTGGTTAGAGGAGAAAAAAAATCAGTCTGAATTGTGGGTAATATGTTTGACCTGCATGTTTGTTACAAGGATCTAATGCTCCAGGAAAACAATATTTTCCACTGAAACATTCCACACATACACATTTACACACAGAACCTCTGTCTCTAGCGACCATGACAGTGACGAGAACACTGCGCACAGGGTGGTACTTCCCGCCCTCTTTTTAATCTACTGGGCGGCTCTGTTTAAATGGGTTTCTGTGTCTTTAGGGTGATTGTTAGCTCCTGTCGTGCATTATAGCTCTTACTATTATCGGTGTTTATGAATGTCGTGCTTAAATCCGATGTAAAGCCGCGTGGATTGCTTCATGGTCGTCGCGGCCTCGAGAATGACCGTTGCGATTGCTCCAAATGCCAGATGTGCCAGACTTGGCAGGTTAAATGACAGCATCTGGCTGATTTACATTCTCCATGGAGACGCGGGATTTGACTGGTGTAGCTTTCTGAAAGTCTGACGCTGATTTTTATGTTTTGAATGTGCCAGCAGCTCATTTTTGTGCCAATGTCTAATATCCTCAGCGCAGTCTGTTTCTTTTTTTACCTGATTTTTTAGCTTTGAGCATTTTTAAAATACATTGTGCTGGAGCACACAGCTCACACACTTTGCAAATGTATGTATTTGGCTTTTCATGCCCCAAAGGGACAACTTTTTTTTTTTTGGTTCCCTGCTGAATATTGTCAGCATTTAAACAGCACACTACCCAAAGGATTAGCAGCTCTGAGCAGCAGAATGACCAACCCCAGATAGTTAAAGCTGTATAAGAATGTACTATGCATGTATTGCAGCTAATACAGGCTGGTTTTATTATGATAGAACGGGAGTAACCTCAGTAGTGGATGACCTGAGTAGCAGACTTCTTTTTTAAAAAATATTAAAAAAAAAACTAACATCAGCTTGGTATATTGGGCTGACCCTTATCAAGGGTTATTTTTTAACCTGAATTAGCACAGTGATTTAACACTGCTACCATACTGCAAGGCCAAAAGCAGTTTTTCCCAGAAACTTTCCCAGAGGTCTGGCTCAAAGATGTGTTCGCACAGTCAGACTGCTCCGCGTGAATGATTCGTAAGGGCAGGGTTTGATCCAACAGGAACGGTGGCACATAACTCTGATCGCTTGTTTTGATGTCTATTAATAACACTACACATTTTGTCAGCTTGGTATTAGCCAGTTTTATGCTGCTGTAGAAGAAAAACACAACTCCACTAGAGTGATAGTCAAGTTTATCAAGTTTTTTTTAATGATCTGAAAGACGCTTCAGAAACTCTGGAAATTCTGGAAAATGCACAGTGTCAGCGTGACATGAATGCTGTTTATTGAATGAAAATCAGCCTGACTCTGAAATGTGCAATGTACTGGTTTAGATGTGAATAGATTTGTCTTTCTAAATTCTAAAGACCTCTAAAGTGTGGAGAGCTACTGTAGAAGAAGTGCGCGTTTTAATGTAAGCGAGCCTCACAGAAGGCTTCCTGGTGACACGTTTTCTGAACAGCTGCATCGAAGTCTCTGACACCGTTTATTTGCACGTGAACGCTTTGAAAGGTTTGCATCTCAGTCATCAGGTGTGGTGATGTTTCTGAACTGACAGTGATTTCTCTAAAGAAAGCCTCTGCTATTGCTATTTTAAATGGGATGTATAAGAAACTGTCCATTCGTCGTGTATCGAACTCCAGTTAACTAAGAGCCCCCTTTGGTTTTGAGCCATGTATCTGGTTATGTCCTGTGGATCTAATAGCTTTTCCTCTTTATGTGGTGAATGCGTATATTTTTTGGCCTCTAAAGGTTTTTTAACCTGCGATTGTGTCGTCAGCTCTCGGTGTCCTCTGATTAAATGCCTCATCTGTTTTCTTTCCTTTTACTAAAAAGCACCTGAAACATCTGTCATAACCAGCTGCCTCGTGGCATCAGTGAAACTTGAGATATATGTATTTTCCCATACTTTATAAAAGTGTCTTGTCCTGTTGTCCAAATAAAATGACAGTGATAGTTACCCCTCTGTTTCCAGAGCCTGCTGTTTTCAGACTGAAATGTTCATATGAGCCGACCATATCCGGTCCAGCACTGGCCACATGATGTTCGATGTTACGCTAAAAAAACAGTAGTAGCAAAAATTGTATTTAAAGTGGAGCTATCAATGCTCATTTCCAGCTCCATATGTATATTCTTGGACTAGAATACAATACACGTCCCTTCAAACCAGCTTTCTTCTGATTGGCTGCTCCTGACAAAGGCAAGAGCTTAACACTGACCTGTGAATTATTCAAGCATAACTCAAAGAATACATTTTAAATTGTATCTTTAGCCACTTTGTTACTAGCAGCCTGTCACAAGAACACATAATTCCAAGTTCTTTAATTGAATCTATGAAAAAAAGCCAAAGAACACAGTTTGACAGGCAGAAAATAGTATTTTTGCACTAACAAAGTGATTCCCAAAAAGCTATTGGCAAATCTCAGCATGCTACGCAGTGTGTCCTTAAGAAATCTGAGGAAACTGCACAAGTGGAGAAGAAAAGAAGAAGTGTCAGCCCTAAAAAATATATATCTACAGCAGATGAGCAGTATCTGAAAGTTATGTCCTTAAGAAATACAAAAATAAAATCCAGCAAAGACCTGACACAGGACCTGAGAGATGCATCTGGGCCTTCAGTTGATCCAGCTGCTGTTCATCAGAAATGGTCTCAGTGGAGGGCGGCTGTGAAGAAAGGAAGGGAAACAGGGAGAAAAGGCTGAGGTGTGCCAAATTACACAAGAACCGGACTGAAAATCAGAGCCAACAGGTCTGACAGATAATTGTCAATATGTGCAGAAGAGGTCAGGAGGGAGGTCCAACAGTGAGTGTCTATAGCCATCTGTAAAACACACTGCCAATCAAAGTCATACCTGGATAGAAAAACGCACAATAGAACACCATCAGTCATGGACTGGCCTCCCCACAGCCTGGACCAACATTATTAAAGCAGTTTGGGATCAACCTGACAGAGAACGCAACAAATAGCAGCCAATTTCCAAAGAAGAGCTTTGGAATGTCCTTCAATAAAGCCTGGAGAGCTATTCCTGAAGAATACTATGAGAAAGCTGCCAAAGAATTCAGAGTGTGTTGAAGAATAAAGGTGGTTACACATATTGACTGTCAAGCTTGTTAGAACTGTTCAAACTACATTTTTGCCTTATATACTGAATTTCCATTCATGTTGAAAGTTGATTCAGTTCTTTCTAGGTCAACCAGGATGTATGAGCATGCATCGAGACATGTTTTCCACATATTTCAGTTAATCACTGCACCCATCTCCCATTTTCACAGCAAAATATGAGGAAATGAGGGGTGGCTCGAGAGTTAGATATGTGTAACTGTAATGCTGTCACTTGCAAGAACAGCAGAAGCTTTGAGGTGAGAATCGATAATAAAAGAAGCCAAAATGTTCATTATTCAGACCTGCGCGCACTAAAGAAAACACTGAAGGTCAGAAAAATCCAGAAGACGGCGCTAATGTAACTAAAAGCGAATCCAGGGAGTTAGACGGTCCAGTAGGTGGCGGTAACGCACCTGCTGCAAGATGGTTCACCAACAACCACTAAGACCCAAAGAAGAAGCGGCAGCGATCGGTTGGGAGCTGCCTGCATCATCCGCCAACCGAGCCAGGACCCGACCAGCAGAACCGGAGGAAAATGGCGTTCACATTCGCGGCCTTTTGCTACATGCTCGCTCTGCTGCTCACGGCGGCTCTTATCTTCTTCGCTATCTGGCATGTAAGTATGCATTTCTAGCTCGCCCTGCCAAACAGTGCGGGCATAAAAGTGGGTGAAAGAGCGGGGAAGGCTAGCTAACAGCGGGCTAACGAAGCCTGGGAATGAATGGCACACACCCTGCCTCTCGGCTAGGACAACAAGTTAGCAGCCTCGAGGCCAATACGTGCTTTGAATAAACCGTTTCCCGTCGTCCATGTACGGCCCAGCTTCAGCTTTGCACCTAAAACATCTTTTCTGTTTGTAGTCTGCCAGCTCAGAATGCAGTGATGGCTAGTTAGCATGCTAAGCTAACGTTTGACTGTCATGTGTTTACCGACATGTTAAATTTCTGCATTGTGTAATACCGCCAGCTTTTACAGTCCCAGCAGAGGGCTTTGGAGCACATTCAACGGGCTGTAAACCTTTAACTAACAGTTCAGTCATTTACTGATATGAGCTAATTAATGACGTGGCTTGAGATTAACAAAACAAAACAAAAAACTTCCCATTTTGGGGAACATCCACCTCATTTTCTGCTTCTGGCTGCTCAGATGTGAGGACTGTGCTGTGAATGGATAACTTGAAGACAGAGAGCATGTGATTTACCTTTGAATGTAGACTAAAAGCAGAATAAGAGGTTTGACTGATTTTCTTTCATTCCAATACATATCACAGATTTAAAAGCATATATGAAGTGAGACTGTAATACTGTGCATGCAATAAGCAGCATTAAAAAGTAATCGTAAAGACTGTAGAGGATCTCTGGAAGTATTGAAAGCATGTTTCACACCAAATCAGCTGACAGAATTGAAATGCATGTCGTTTAACCCTCATTACGCTTAAAATACATATAAGAGCTGGTAAGTAGACTGTCACTTATATAGTGCCTTTCTACTCAAGTGTCATCCACCCAGCCCCACACACAGTGCTTTTGTCCATGCCTCCACACTCAAACTCCAGGGTTCACTATCTTCCCCAAGGATACTTCAACAGGTGGATTGGAGGAGCTGTGGGATCGATCCACTGACCTTCCGACCCACTCTGTCACCTGAGCCACAGTCGCCCCAGTACCTGAAGATGTAGTAAATACATTTTCTACAGCATAACTTATTTTGTTTAGATTCAGCATTTTCATGGAGAAGGGCAGTTTGTTCCAAAGGTTTATGGCACAATATCTAAAAGTTTTCCGTTACACTGAATGTTAAAACGCAACATGAAGAATCAGTGTTTAGTGGTTTACACATTCGCCTAAACAGCTAAATATCCGCGCTTCGGTCCCGGGAGGAGACAGAAATCCCTTTGGGGTTGCGTCAGGAAGGGCATCTGGCATAAAGGGAGCAGCCAAAAGTGGCTTTAGATCTACACCAATGATTACAGGCACGGATAGCTGAGGATGTAGCAGACAGGGTTTTTTGTGAGCTGAATATAACTGGGATTTGAGTCTTTTCTGAAGGCCCCTGAACCATGAGTGACACGCATAGTAAAAGTTTGGTTGGACCAGAACACATTTTCCTTTCTTTTGTTGAGATTACTTAATTTTTTTATATATATATAGGAATCAAATTTTTGCATTTATATTTTTAATGACATGCTTGTACCTGATAAACGTTTATCTAAATTTACGCCTGAGTATTTTAAATGACTACTTGACCTAATTTTGAGAGTTACATTTGACTAACAGGGGTCCCCCCGTTAAGTTTGTGGTTACTGGCTAAAAGTCTTCCCTAGATAGAGTCCAAGCTTATTTTCCTCCAGCCAGAGGTTAATAGATTCGAAGTCCTGAGACATTTTAAGTTCAGTGTTGTTAGGATTTTGACATGGCCTGAAACATGTTAATACAGATGGGGAAAAGACCTAAAATAGACCTATGTGGTACACCACAAGTAACCTTTCCAGCAGGTGAACTTTAATTCTACATATTTTTTTTTTCAATAGACTTGAACCATCCTACAGACATATTGCTTAAACCTGCTGCTTTTAGTTTTGCCTCTAGAATATATTGATCCACAATATCAAAAGCCTTTTGAAGGCCAATTAATACAACATCAGTATACAAGCCATTACTCATATTAAATCTAATTTTATCACAAAGGTATATACCAGGGGTGGGCAACTCCAGGCCTCGAGGGCCGGTGTCCTGCAGCTTTTAGATGTGTCCCTGATCCAACACACCTGAATCAAATGGCT
>JAVDPK010002772.1:348837-368105 GCA_034780415.1 Cichlasoma orientale | reverse complement strand
TCTATTTTTGGCTTTTTAATCTTTTCTTTTGTATTTCTGTCCTGTACACATCAAAGTGCAGCTTTTAGGATGTAAGCATTTGAAGAAACATCAAATCTGTACCTCATCAGACCGATCACACTGACTAACAGGCATGTTTTAAGCTTTGTTGAACTGCTTTTTTTTTTTTTTGGCCATAGAAGCGACGAGTATGCACCAGTGGGCAAGCAATAAACTCTTGGATGAACTATCCACATTACTGATTATGGATCAAGTATAGCTGTTAACTGAAAAGACTTGCAAATGCTCAAAACATGCATGATCTTTATTACAACCTACCCTTTGTTTGCATATAGTTACCAGTATAGGAGATTCCCAGGAAGTCAGAAAGTTGGGTATCTTGTTTTGCATTTGAAACAACTGTTCTGGCAGAGCTTGTCTGTAACTGTTCGGATAGTAAAAATCACAGCAGCCGTCGGATTTTGTAGAAAAGCCTTTTTTTTTCTTTCTCTTTTAAACAGATACTTTGGTGTAGCGTATTTGATTGTCTGAGACAGTTTGTTTTGTTTTTCAGTCATTTCTTTAATGCATGCCGCATCTTGTTTTACTGTGAGGTGGAGGCTGCGATTTGAGTCAGCAATTAGCAGACCTAGGCCACTGTATATGATCTCAGTGTTGGCGCTGACGTGCATCACCTGCGGTTCTGAACAGATGGCTGCAGAATCCAAACTCTCTCCAGCTCAGCAATATTTAGAGCTCCTGATTGGTTTGTGATTTTTAGCTGAAGAGTGAAGGTTCCTCTACGTTTAACCCTTGATGCGCTCCACAGTCCGATCTGCAGTTTTGACCTCTTTTCTCTTTTTCACACGTGGACCGCTCAGCTCAGTTGGCACTTCTTGTTTTTATTTATTTATTTTTTGTGCTGTGATCAGTTGTTTTGTATTTGGCAGCACAGTGCAGGATTTCAGCACATTTATAGCCCCCCCCAACCCTTCGTGCACCTTCTTTCCTACACGCCCCTCACCCTTCCATCTGTGGGCTGTTGGTTGCCCCCTCCTCTCCGCCCTCTGCTCTTATTTTTAATGCATGGCTTCCATGTGGTGCCTCCATCTGCCCCCCTGAACCCCGCAACCAGCTCGAACTGTCAACCTGAGGCAGGCTGCTGCATCGACACTGCTAAGCGCGCTCACAGCATGGTCCTCCTCCGGTGTGTTGTCCAGTCCGCTTGTCAGGACGTGGAATGATCTGTAGGGACACCCTCATTCCAGAAAATGTCGATGTTGGGATGCGCAGATATTCTCCAGAGCAAGTTTGATAATGCATGACATGAACAGGGTGGGAAATTTAACTGTTTTCTGTGTCCACCTGCTGCAACAGATTATTTCAAAATTGTACAAGCACCACATGTTAGAGCATCAGTTATGAGCCAGTGACGAAAAAAAAGGCGATCATACGTTTTACATTTCTGATTGTGTGGCCACGTCTCGCAGCAGTGGATAAGCCTCACTGTGGTGTCTTTTTGTAAACACTAAACAAGTGAGGAATGGCTTAAAATCTGCAGGTGGCTGGTTTCAATTTTTCACCCTGTTTCATGTGTTAAAATAAAGGAGTGTTTGTGTTTTACCTCCATCATAAAAACAACGGTTTATATACAAATAACAGGAAGCTGTGCCTGACTAAAGCCTGTATAACACATGTGCAACACATAGTTAAGGTTAACTGGAGTATTTTGGGATTCACTCCTTCTACTTTCTAAAGCTACTGATGTTTGCTTCTTTAAATAGCGCCGCTTCCCCCTTGTAGAAGGGACTCATTACCTTTGAGGATCTGTTGCGTCACATTGTTTTGTCCTCTGATCAGTGTGCTTTAAATTCTAAGTCGCTGCATTTGTTCCAGATATTGTGTGGACTGTTAAACTTTGTGTAGACATGACTATTACTAAGTGAGAACTAGAACAGAAGACTTAGACTCAGCTCTGTGTGAATACTGACACATTCTCTTCATCCTTTCAGCTGGTGCTCCCAGAATATCTCATCCATTTCTTCTTCTGCGTGATGTTCTTCTGTGCGGCCGAGTGGCTCACCCTCTGTCTCAACTTACCGCTGCTGGCTTATCATGTCTGGAGGTAGGTATCAGAATCACTAATCACAGGGTTTGATTAACAGCTGTTATCCTTCTGAAATGGGGAACATCGGCATATAACCCTCTGTTCTCGTTTTTCCGTGCTCCAGGTATATGAGCAGACCTGTGATGAGCTGTCCAGGACTCTACGACCCAACAACCATCATGAACGCTGACATCCTGGCGTACTGTCAAAAAGAAGGCTGGTGCAAACTGGCCTTCTACCTGCTGTCGTTCTTCTACTATCTCTACGGGTACGTTTTTATTTTCACTCATCTTTCTGTGGCGCGCATCGATTCCTGCCTCTGTCTGTGAAACGATAAAGCCCAACCAGGAAACATGAAGCACCTTCTGTTACTGCCCAGCCCATGACGCAGGTGCTGTACTGGCCGCTATTTTAGGCACACACTGCAAGTAATTGGTTGGGCCCCCTTTTGCCTTCAGAACTTCTTTCATAGCATAGATTCATCGATTTGCTGGAAACATTTCTCACAGATTTACGTCTGTATTGACACGATGGAATCACACAGTTGCTGCAGATTTGTCAGCTGCACATGCATCACGAGTCCTCCCGTTCCACCGCATCCCAAAGGTGCTCTGTTGGATTGGGATCTGTTGACTGTGGAGGCCATTCGAGTACAGTGAATTTATTTGAGTTATCTCAAAATTTTGAATGAACTCAAACTCAAAATTTCAAGTTATTTTCTCAATTTTGAGTTATTTTCCCAGAAGTTTGAGTTAGTAAGTCGAGATTTTGAGATCCCTAACCCAAAAATTTGAGTTAGGAATGCCTTTTTTTCCCCCAGTGTCAGAAACAAGCTTCCAAAAGGTTGAGATGATTTGAACTTGTCACATGGCACGTTATGCTGCTCGAGGCAGCCATCAGAAGAGGTGGTTTTGACCTTCAGCAGGTAGTCTTGACCATGTCTGCATGCCTAAATGCATTGAGCTGCTGCCGTATTTGCGTTAACAAGCAGATGAACAGGTGTGAATAAAGTGACCAGTGAGTTAATTGCTATTTGGGTGCAAAGTCATCCAAATAACAATTGTTTAGGAGCTTTAGGGCAAAGTAAGTGCCCTGGGGCATTACCACGACAGCTACCAAGTGCCTGTAAACATTTGGACTCCATCATGTGGACATCTGTTGCTGCAAGTGCGAAAAATGTGTCGATCTTAAAATTGTCCTGCAGAATTTTTGCACTTTGGCCATTTGATATTATTGCAAAGTGTTCTTATATTCAGTTGTTCCTCTTGCTCTCTCCAACAGGATGATCTATGTTCTGGTGAGCTCTTAAATGGTGCGATGAAGCAAAAGGACCTGCATGTACAGTAAACGACCAGACACTATGATCTTAGTGCTGGAGCACTGGACCTGCTGGAGACCACCTTCCAGCAACACAAGACGCCATTTCCAAGTGGACAAACCCGTCATTTCAGAAACATTTAGCCAGTTTTAAGAGAATCTTGGTTGCAGTGTTCCTCTCATAGCACTATAGTTACAAAGATTTTATGGAAAATATGGACAAACCTGAATGGACACATTTCTTTCACTTTCTTTTTTTTTTTTCTCCTGTTTTTTTTTTTTTTTTAACAGTGTGATTTTCGATGCTTGGGATTTAAAATAAAGTTTCTCTCCATTATGGTTCCCAGCTGTTGAGTGTTTACAGACTAGGTAGACATTTTCAGGTGTGCGTTTATCTGTGAGAATCGAAGCTGTGTGCTGAACTGCATTAGCTTTTTCTTTGAGTTAGATCCTGGGCTTTAAAAGCTAACTTACACCTGCCGCGTGACTCATCGCCGTGACTGAAACCAACAGCAGAGTGTAAACCAGACTGGTGTTCTCGCCCGCAGATACAGAAGGTCTTACAGCTCGATTTTGGGACTCGAGGGTACGACGAGGGCTGAAGCGCGTGGGCTGTCATCACTTAGTGAAACGTGTCGCACAACGACAATCGCAGTCTGGTTGTCGGTTATCACCTTTCAAACTATCTGATGTTTCCATGCTTTTATGTCAAACTGTTGGCAGCATTTGTTTTCTTCAGTGTAGAGCGCCGTGTGGGTGTGTGTGTGTGTGTGTGATCTGTAGACTCGTCCTCACAGCTATCTCTAAATTAAAAGGTAGACTCAACAGTACTTCGATGTATTCAGCGTTAGCAACGCTCTCCTGTTATCTGCTTTCTGCATTTAAGCTTTGATAGGCGGCTGCTGGTGTGCCATACTGTTGAATAGACCTTTTTAAATTCTTGTCATTGTGCGTTTTGTTAATTTGAACACCAAATATTCCACATTGATAGAAACTCTGGCATTTTATTTATTCTGTTTTTGATTTTACTTTTTTTTTTTTTGAGTAATTCTCCAGAATATCAAGCACTCCTCGCGGGATCGCTCGTCTCCACAATCTAAAGCTAGAGTGATGTTTTAGGCCATTGCAGAAAACCTTCGTTCATGTTAGAGTATTTATTGTTATGTCTAACATGTAATTTTATCAGGGAAAAAGATTATCATTTGTCACATTAAAAAAAAAAGTTTTTGTGTTAGATCCCATCAGATTACATCTAGGAAACGATTTATTGGAATCTAAATAAACTATCCCGCTCTGTTAACACTGACTGGAGTGTTGTTTTTATGCAAGATGTCACTGAAGCATCTTAACACGCAGTACTGTGCCAAAGTCTTAAACCGCCCTCATTTCTTTATATATTGCTCAAAAAAATTAAAGGAACTGTCTTTAATCAGATTATAGCGTCAAGCCAGTTAATCAGTTTCAGCTGCTTTGGGGTAATGAAATTAACTACAGGGGCAACAATGTGACAACCCCCAAAACAGGATTGGTTTTATGGAGACCACTGACATTTTTCCCAGCACCTGGACCCTACAGAGGCTCCAACTCCTCCAGGATGGCACAGCAATACGTGCCATTGGCAGAAGGTTTGCTGTGTCTCAGCACAGTCTCAGAGCATGGAGGAGACTCCAGGAGACGGGCAGTTACTCTAGGAGAGCTGGACAGGGCCGTAGAAGGTCCATCACTCAGTGATGCCCTGGTCCAGATCTGGGAGGAGATCCCTCAGGACACCATCTGTTGTCTCATTAGGAGCATGTCCCAACGTTATCAGGCGTGCACACAAGCACGTGCAGGCCATTCAAACGACTGAGTACCGTTTTCGGCTGCTGCAGTGATATTTCGGCGAAACGGACCAGCCTGCTGCATCATTTTTTCACTTAGATTTTCTGGGTGTTTTTGAATTCTGTACGTTAACAGATTTCATTTCCATCAAATGATGTGGCGTCCTGCCTGACCCATTACCCAGTCCATGTCAGTACTGATAAAGCATGATTTATTTTCCCCCATTGAAATCTGTGTTTTTTTTCAAAGTGTTCCTTTAACTTTTTTCAGCAATGTATTTTTCTTCCAAGGAGCCAGACTGTCATTTTTTAAAGTGGCCTTGAGCAATAGTTCTGCAAAAAATGTCAAAGATAAGTTTGAAAAGCATAAAATAGGTTTTTTTTTTTTTTGCACCAGCGCGGTGATTCTCAAAGAGCGTTTAGTTGAAAAAAAGAGAAATTTGACAATTGCATTTCATACTTGAGTCATACGAGCCCAATTTAATCAAAATTAGACGAATTATTCAAGAAGACTCGCCTTCTGAAAATGAGCGGCTTCCCCTAAAAGTTAGTGTCAATTAAGAACTTTAGGTCTCACGAGCAGCATCATTTTCCTTCATTTTGTAGAAAGAACTGATTCACATATTTAGAGGCGGACTGGATGTCTGAAAAGCTCATGCTCAGTTTTATTCCCCTTAGAAAAAACAATTTGAAAACACAGTATAGACATTTCCCAGCTGACAACATTTCTAACACACACCATTAATTTAATGTGTAACATAAATGAAACATTCACTAATAACAAAAAGCAGTATCTCCTCATCAAGTGTTTTTATTCGTTTATAATGAGGATAAGAAGCAATATATTACAGTTTTCATTCTAAAGTGCATTTCTCAAGCATAGGCTCACACCACCGCACAATCAGAAAAACATCACCGGCAAACAAGCACGTCTGAGGAGCTCAAGCTTTCCAGCTCTGTAGGAGAGAGCGGTAATCACCGAGACACCGAGCGCTCTGAGGGAACCTCGCCGTCCTCTTGGTAGGCCGTGTACTTTTCCCGAAACTCGTGAAGAAAGTTGTACTGCTACAGAAAAGCAAGAAGATGCTGGTAAATGGAAAAAACACTGAAAAAAGTAGCAAATCATCTCAAAATGATCACCAGATGAGTTTATGGTTTCAGTCACTTGTTACACATCTTTTTACAAACTGTTAGAGTGACAGTGACAGCAGCAGTGGATAGTAAGATGCAGAATCCTCATCAGTGACTTCCATATGAGCACTCAGATGCACTCCTTGCCTGTGACGCCTGCTAACGCCGAGCCTCCAATAGTGGTCCACAAACCAATGGGAGAAGGCTCAGTGGCTGCGTCCATATTTCACATACAGTCCATAGTTCTGCCACCTTTATGCTTTACTTACCTCGACTGGATTCAATTAACAGTTTTGATAATTGATAAATGACTTAAAGAGTAACAATCTCGCTAATTTCAGCCCTTCAAAAAGGTGAGTTTATGATCCCAGGATAAAAGCAGCAAAATGACCCGTTACAAACTACAGAGAGAGGAAGAAAAGCAGTGACTCACCCTCACGGTCTGTATCGCCCCTCCTCCTCGGTGCTGCCGGAGGATTTCGATGGCTGTGTTTGGTGTCATTGTGAAAGAGAGCTGAAGCAGCAGGCAGGCAGCAACTGGAGGGCAACAAACAGCCATGCGATGGGAGCGGTGACACGAGACTAGGTTACATGACATTGATGTTAAATAGAGAATAGAGATTTTAATAATAATAATCTTACTTAATGCAGAGCGTCCCAGGCCCCCATAGCAGCTGAAGGGGAAGGCAGAAAGAAGGAAAAAAGGGGACAAAATCCAATGAGATGAAGAGCTAAAGAGCAATCTGCTCTGTTGTGTAATGAAAGGTGTCCTGAGGATAGCTGAAAATAGATGCATTTGTGGTGATATGATGCCATCTGGCACTTCAAAGTTTTAGGATACCAAGGTGTCCTTTATTGGACAGGGAATACTGTGGTAACAATACCTCAAACCCACTCCTATTATACAAGTCCAGGACAACCAGTTTCCCCCTGTTGCCCAGTGAGCT
Organism: Cichlasoma orientale; assembly: GCA_034780415.1. Lineage (NCBI taxonomy): Eukaryota > Metazoa > Chordata > Actinopteri > Cichliformes > Cichlidae > Cichlasoma > Cichlasoma orientale. Next base: position 360,804 of record JAVDPK010002772.1, on the reverse strand, counting down.
GCTTTATGGGCTCTCTGGGAGAGTCGAGAGCCTCTCGGGAGGCTTTCAGCCGCAGCAGTGAAAGCTCTGCTCACTTCACATCTCACGGTTTCACAGCGTGACACAGACGCCTCTCTTTACGACCCAAGCTGACCTGCTGGTGCAGGTTTAACCCCGATAATGCATAAAATATAAGCTTAATGAGAATTTAAAAATGCTTCCTGTCAATACTTTTATTACAAATGCCTGAAAAACTAATTTATTTTGTTGCTATAAAGCTAATCTGTGTGGCTCAAAGGGATCAAAGAACCAGCAAACAGTTTGGCTTAATACTGTCGCACCCACTCACTAATTAAAGAAGGATAAATCATTCACTTACTTTCTCTTCATGCTTTTGGGAATATGAGCGACCACTCATTTCTTTATATTTTGCTTCCAAGGAGTCAGACTTTAATCTATAAAGCGTGAGCTTTATGAAGGTCTGTCAGGGTTTTTCTTTGGACATTGGCTGCTTTTTCACTCATTTTCAGGGCAGTACTTGCACCTGACCACTTTCTGAAGACTTTCTTTAGTTGAACAGTTTGACCGGCATAAAATAGGACTTTTGCACCAGCAAGGCAAAAAATTTAATTTAATGAAGCAGGGCGGGATCATCTTGACAGAACTAAACAAAAGGCAGCCAACATCCAAAGAAGAGAACTGTTCCTACTTTAAGAAATGATAAGAAAGCTTTCCTAAGGCTGTGCTGACGGTCAAACCAAATATTGACTGCGAAGCTGGTTACAATTGTACAAATGTATGTCAATAAATCGCTGCACCTAATTCCTAATTTACTAGCAAAATATAAACAAATCTGGCTCAAGACTTTTGCACACTACTGCATGCAAATTCTCCTCTCTCTCATTGTTACATCTGTGCCAGCACACAATCAGCATGTGGACAGAACTGGATCGCGTAAGATTAAACTGAAATGAGGTTTAACCTACTGGATCACGGTCCTCCTGTCGTTCTTGAGGCTGACCTGCAGCTCCTCCAGGATCTGGCAGCACTGCTCCAGCTCAGGAGTGTCTCCATCTAGGAAAGGCATGTGGTGAACCCTAAAGCCTTGCTGCTGGTAGACCTCCAGCAGGGAGGGAACCCGGTACTTGCTAAGCTCTCCTCCTGTGCAGAAAACAAACACATCCTGCACCCCCTGGCTCTGGAGCTCCTCTGTTAACAAGAAGGGAAGTTTCTTTAACGTTGCAGCTTTTCTCCTCATTACAGTGCAGTATGATACACACTCTTTTTAATACACATCTTTTTATGGACAGCCTTTTTTCTTTAGACCTTCAGACTGACAGGATTGCACGCACATGTACAACGATGTTGAAATGACAATACAAATATTATTCTTACTATTATAAAGTTTTCTACATCTAACGGTACAAAGTATTAAACCTTTAAAACGTGCTAAAATCTAGCTTCGTGATCAAGTGGTTGGATCTGAACATCTGCTTGTGAAGACTGATTCAATCTACACCTGGTAAAATCCCTTCTTGAGTACTGGAAAGGATCAGCGTCATCTTACCGACATCTCTTTGTAGACATCTGCGGATTTCTTTGTATTTGCAACCTGCGGTCAAAACAAAAAAATTAATCAGGAGGAAAAAAGATTTAATAAGCAAAACCTTAGAAAAATAAGCAAACTATTTTACCTGGTAGTGCACATATTCCAAGAAACTGCGAGCACCCTACTATGGACAGAGGCAACCTTAAAGCCAATGAAAACCAAGTTTACTGTTTATTAACAGACTGATATTTGTTTGTTTCCACATCAGGAAGAACAAGTAAACATACACACAGCTTTTGGATTCACCAGACGTACCAAGAGACGTGCAAAGGAGTCAGATCCTCGTCTCCAACCTCATCTTCAGATGAGGAGTCAAACTCGCTTGTCCTCATTTCTCCAGCCCCCCCACAGACACCTGAGAAAACGGCAGACAAAAGGTCACTTATGTTGAGCTACCTGCACTTTTATTGGTGCGATAATATTCAAAACAGTCTATCATGAATTTAGCAAGCCAATGATGATGGAAAGTAAAATGATATTTAAACACAATGCCACTGCCCTGACATAAAGTTAAAGATGTTTATGTAGCGCTCAGATTAATGTACGGATATATGCTCCTCTGGCTGAGCTCAGGTGACAGTAAGATGAGCAGCTCGAGGCTTTCACTTCAATCCGTCAGCCTTCAGGTAAACAGAAAATTTATAGCCAGTTGATTCCTGAACATTTGAAAGGTATAAGCAGTCCTATAACTAAGTTTGATTTAATATGAACATCATTATCAGAAGTGACCGTATACTTTACATCGAGCCCAGCTAACATTAGCTGTCCAGCTCATGTCGGAACATTGCAAAAAAGAAAAAATGAATAAAACCATCGACTAACTGTCACCACGAATAAACAGAAAGATTTGTAGCTATACAGAGATGATAAATGATTAAATATTCAGCATATATCGCTTTCGTGATTTCTCACCAGTCACGCTCTCCTCCGTGCAACTGTTTTGACAGCTCCGTGAGTCCGTCAGCAGCTGCAGCAATTTAAAAACTCCATGAAACACACAGCCAATCAGATTTGAGGAATGACCCTTCGCTCCTCCCTCTGCAAAACAAAACAGACGCTTGTGCGTTCGATTTAGTCTGCGGAGTCATCGACGAGGGCGGAGTAATTAGAAATGATTCAAAATGGGAAATTATCTGACAGAATTAAAGAGGCGATACTTAAAAACTGGCTATAGAGTCGCATATACATTACATATACATAAAATTTCTATTCTAATATTCATATGCCAAGTAAGCGAGTTTTCGTAATCTATTGTACACACACATACTACCAGACATGCATTGTAGAATGTATTTCCCAGGAAATGGGGTTAAGTGGAATAAACTTTGAACCTTATGCACCAATTTCTGCGTGTCAAATAATTATGCAACTTTTCTCGCTTAATAATCTCTAAGTCAACACACCGCTGGGTGTGATTTACTCTGCTGCGTGTTTGTGTATTGAGTAAATGATTTAGTCTGATATCAGGCAATTTTTTTCTTGTTTCTTTAAAAAAAAAATTCAATTTTTGTTCTAGTTTTTTTTTCGTACATTTTTATTTAACTCCGTAAGCTGTAGCTATAAACTCCATGTGCAGCACATCAGTTTCATGCTCTCTGTGGGATCTATGTCAAACTGCATTGATCTTTTAAATAAATAAAAATAATTTTTTTTATTTACATATTAAAAAAACTTTAAACAAACGTTTTCTTTTGTTTGTTTAAGTGCCATGTCGACAAAATATAAACATCACAGCAATTTACACACGTTAAACAAACGGAAGAGAATAAAAGCAGCAGCAAAGGCGCAGTCCACTGTGAAGCAACACTTCCTTCATACTTCACTGAGCGTCACGCAGGACATCTGCTGTCCGCACAGCGCAGCGCACAGTGCGGCACGACCCTTCACGCTGCAAACCAAGTCTGACGTTAGAACAGCAGAAAAACGGAGATCTGAAGGATTTTAGGATTTATTGCACCTCTCTCACATGTTTGGAAGAGTTGCGACTCAGGTGAGCTGCTTTAGCTTTCTTTTCCGTTGTTTGCTGCAATAATCAGCTTTTCTCTCATGCTTTGTGTGTGAATTGATGGATATTTGGACTTCATTAATATGAAGTGACTGTATTTGTAAAAAATATCAGATCTTTTTTGTAACAAGAATGTAAATCACAGTCTCACAGCCTGGAATAAAAAAAACCCCCATGATGTGCACATATTGATTCCACAGAATTATAAATAATTATAAGGCTATAATGAATCTCTGTAATAAAAGTGATCTTATCTGGTTTATTTGAAATTTAAAAGGCGATTCCTATGCATATTTAATTCGTCCTTTTTTGCTGATCCCTGCCTCTCCTTCTGTCAGCAGACTTATAAGGAGGGATCTTGGCTCCTGCAGCCGTTTCCCCTGCAGGGCTGAGCTCTTTGGCTGGCTTGCCACTTCCTTAGCAGAGGGACTGCTGGCAGGGGCAACATCTGAGCAGGTACCACAAACAAACAAGACACAGAAGTCATTAAATCGGGTTGCAATTGTTGCAAAACACATCGTCTTTATATAATAAGAAAAGTAGCTGATGGTTTTCTTTAATTCTCTGTGTGCATCACATGAGGCAGAGCTCAGAGGTTTACTTTGCTGTAGAGAGGTACTTTAACTTGCCCGCTCGGTCTCTAATGTGTGTCTGCTTCAATATCTAATCTATGTTTGGAAGATGTTTTTCTTTTTCTCAGCACTGACTCAGTCAGTCATCACTCTGCTCGTGTCTTCACAGTCTGTCGGCTTTCTGATTGCTGGAAAAATCAGAAAGCTCGTATGGGCTCATGCACAGTTTGTGCACATTAATCACTGAGTGTCAGCAAACATTCAGCGATTAATGTGAGCGTGTTTGTCTCTCTCTGCACAGGTCATGAAGCCTCAGGAGGCAGAGCTTGTCACTGAAATCTCCAAGGTATTTTCCCTCATCACACAGCCCAGTTTGTGAACCATTTCACTCGTAATTAGGTGATCAAAATAGAGTTTAGACTATACCGTGTCATCCCCTCCAGCTACAATGCATGGTTTCGGAGCTGAAGTCGGGGTTCACCAGCGCTCTGCTGGAGCTCAGTCAGATCCAGCATGGAGACACGTACCTGAGAGAGGAGATGGAGGAGAACAGGAAGAGCTGTCAAAAAAAAGCTCTACGGCTGGAGGCTCTGGTTGACTCACTGAGGGTGAGACTTAAAAATTAACCTGGCGGGTTTCGGATATGTCGCTGCAAAGTGATGATGCTCAACCATTTCTAGACAATGAGCTCAGCCTCAGTGCTTTGTGAACTACAGGAGGAACTCAGCGTGATGAGGTGTCAGATTGTGCAGCTGTACAGCAACAGACACAGACCTCAGCAGGATGGAAAGAGCTCCACATCCAAGCAAAGAGAAAGGTACACGTGCACCACGACCCTGGAAGAATGCATGGCCACCTATTGTTGCCATACAGAGGTGCTAAATTCAGTATCATATATTAAAGTGCAGTCCTCTCACAGTCCATCATTAACCTCTTTACACAGTACTTCTCTCATCTTCATGTGACTTTTGAACCTTTATTAGTTAATGTAGTACATTTTGTATTTTTCTAAACATTTTGTGCTTATTAGTAACAGCTTCTTCCAGTTTTACAAACCTTGAGATAAAGCAATTATATGTCTGATATAAATGCACAGTAGAGGCTGTTCAAGTAGCATCACTGTACAGTAAATGTTGCCATCTGTTGTGCAGCAGCGATCCAGCTGAGCCGGAGCGCGCACGGCATCAGTGCGACTGCTCGTCCGCTCCGCCGGCCTGTCTGTCCAGGGGAAAACTGCTCCTTCACTGTTTCCTGCAGGGTCTCAAAGCCGGTCTCAGTGAAGGCACAGGTGAGCTCGCGCGTCACTCGCATTTGTGCAGAATATTTTTTTCCAGTTTGCAGGTTTATCAACTTTTTAGCGGTGCTTTCTTTGGGTTTTACAGATGCACGACATCAGGTCGCGATGCAGCTCCTGCACTCTGAGTGGGAGTATGTGTCGACCTTAAACCAGCTGTACGACAAATACAAGACCCCCCCGGCTCACCAGATGACTGCAGAGCCGCAGTGAGTCCTGGAGTGGATTTGAAATCACTTTGTCACTGTGAGTTACAGAAGTTTCTGTTTTTGGTAAAAGATGTGCGTGTGTGTGTGTGTGTGTGTGTGTGTGTGTGTGTGTGATCCAGTCAGACGTATTTGAAGTTTGTAGAGCAGCTGTTACAGCGGCATCTGCTCTTCAGAAACACCCTGCAGGAGCGGCTCTCAGCTGAACACTGGAAGTCTCTGGTTGGAGACATCCTGGTGCAGCTTATCGGCCACAATGATGTAACCCAATGCTCTTTTTTTAAAAAATGATTTCAGTCCATATCTCATTACAATAATGCACAGGCTTCTCATTCATTCTTATTTGTGTTGTCCAGACAGCTTTTTCAGACATGTACCTCGGATATACGAAGACCCTGGCATCATTCCTCTCACTGGAGTTCAAGAGACTCAATCATGCCGACAAGAGTCAAATGTTGCAGGTATTTCAGGTGGTGCACCATTAACATTGTTCAGTCACGATGCACTTAAGGCACCACGCGGATGCTTTCTGTCTTGTTTTACAGGGCAGCCAGATGGAGAGAGAGGAAATGAAACTGCTCTCCTTGCTGTTGGCACCTGTCGCACGCATACACAGCTACCTGAATCACATTCAGGTGAGTCAGCGCTTTTTAAGGTGTAGGACACTTGGTGTATTAATTTAGCAGGTCATTTAGTAAAGATTTGACCTGACCGCTCACTGTTCCTCCTCCAGAACCTCTTGCAGTGGACTGGTAAGGAGCATCCTGACTGCAGCCTCTTGTTGGGAACCGAGCGAGCTCTGAGGAGCGTTTTATCTCGCTGTCACGTGATTCTGGAGGAAGATGTTCGGTGGGAAGAAGGAGAAGGAGCTGGACAAGGGTTAGAGCATTATGACAAGGACAAGCTATCAGATTTGGACTGCTGCAGTAGTACAGAATCTTAGAGAAGATCTATTATGTTAATTTCCATCTCTATATTTTTATTTTTGGACTCTATTAGAGTAACTTTGCATGAATCACAGTTCAAAATAATGGTTATTTATCTTATACTGGACCTTTGTGCAGTCCTTAGTTCATCCTCTGAGTGAAACCAGCTATCTTAGTTCCCTTTAAGCCGGCTTTCTCATTGGCTGCGCCTTGTAAACAGGTGGCTGTGGCTGTGTGCGTGAGAATGATGACTATGGTAGGGTATCCGCTCTCACTGACATCATAGAGCTCTATGAGTCTTAAACCAAGCATTTAGAGCAGCGTTTTGAAGGAAACGCACAATAGGTCCCCTTTTGTCTGCACGTCTATCTCAGAGTTTAAAATGTTTATTTGCTCTTTGCATGAAAAGCACCTGCTCTGATGCCGCCGCTGCTGTTTCTTCTGCAAACTGTTGCACGAGGAGCCACCACACCAGAGAGTCTCAGCGGGCCAGGGACGAGTCAAACGCTGCTGCTCAGAGGTCAGTGTCACCCGCTTTGGTACTTCAAACAATGCAACATGCACGAGAGCTGCTGTGGCACAAAGTGTTGCTGTCAAGCTCAAACAAGGAGCTACTTCAGTGGCATTTATTTGCAAAAATGTTGAAACCTTTTTGCACGTTTTTACTTCCCACATTGCTGACTGTAAAATTAGCAGGTACAGTGCAGTGGAAAAAGTATTTGCCCACTTTCCTAATTTCTTTTTTTTTTTTTTTATCTATGTTTGTCACACTTACATGTTTCAGATCATTAAACAACTTTTAATATTAAACCAAGATTACCCGAATAAATACAAAATGCACTTTTTTAAAAGACAATTTCATTTATTAAGAGAAAAAAGCCATCTAAACTCTCTGTGTGGAAAAGTAATAGACCTCGCTTGTTAAATCATTAAAGGTTAAATTAATGGTGATTAACCAAATTTCTAGGAAAGCTGAGTTCAATGAATCAAAAACTCACTTGAACAGAACCTGTCTGACAAAGTGAAGCAGGCTAAAAGGTCTCAAACAGCAGCACATCATGCCATCATCTGAAAGTCACTGCCATCAGCGACAGAACCACCTGCAGGACTGGGTCACTGCCAGTGCAGAACTTGCTCAGGAATGGCACCGGGCAGATGTGAATGCATCTGCACGCGCAGTGAGCGAAGACTTTACACAGTGCTGTACAGGAGCATCATTTTCAGCTTGACTTCTTCCGGTGGATATGAATGTCATGGATGTCATGCTCATTTTTATCTCTTTTGTCCAGCAGAGATGACCAGGTAGCTGCTGGCCTCAGCAACGGAGTGAACGGTTACCACTCGATGCGTCTGGAGTGTTGGTCGTGTAGCCCAGTGAGAAGAGACCGGGCCCTCGTGAACCAGCCGGCCCATGACTGCGGACACGCCTACTGCTCCCTCCTCACTCCAGACGCTGCGGGATGGGGAGACAACAGCGACTCGGGCCAGGGCACCTTCAGCCAGCCCACGGGGAAAGGCACCAACGAGCTGGAGGCACCTCGCACAACCCGCAGCCTGGAAGACTGTGACACAGACCCCGATGACACCTCTGCCTTCGACTACTCCTCGGTCACCTCGTGCAGCCCCGATGGCACCCTGTGCAGAGAGATGACAGGGAGCAACAGCGGGGAGGATGAAGAGGAAGACAGCCAAGTGCCAGTGCTATTGAAGCCCTCGTACAGTCAGCAGCAGCAGGTCAAAGATGCACCCAGAGAGAGGACTGTGTGTCTGAGGTGGCAGATTCCAAGACTGACCCCTCACCCTCCTCTGAGGAATCCCACAGGGCCGTACGCGGACGGGCCAACGCCGTGCCTCGTCAGCTCCTACGGGAAGAGGTTAGTCAGCGTTAGAAAGGGGTCGCCTCCTCTACACCCGAAAAGCGCCTTCAGGCCGATCTGGGATGATCCATCCAAGCAGGTATTCATGATGGCACCACTTTTAGCTTAACACACCTTTAATTTTTAAAGGAATCATAATAATTGTCATTACAATCCAAATACCATATGATTTATTTTCAAGCCTCTTAATGCTTTGATATGTACCTGCTCGTTATATGTCCTCATGAAGCAGGCCGATTCAGCCCCAGAGAAAGACAGCAGGCAAGGTTTCATTCCGATTCAAGCTCCAGCGCGGCAAAACTTTCAGAGTTTCAACCCGAGCAGAGACAATCTGAGGTAAGAGCATCAAATATGTAACAGCAGTGAACCTTCCTCTGAGGCAGGCTGACCAAACACACTGTGATTATTGGCCACTCAATAAAACCCAAATACGATCACTAAGGTGACGCTCCATCTCTTCAGGCCGGCGCTGGCTCAGCAGCGAGGGAACCACGCAGTAGCCGCGAGCAGTGGAGGATTGTGGGATGACAGTGAGGACAGCGAGGGGCCCTGCAGCACTGTTTGATGCTACAGCCGAAACCCGAGCACAAGCTGGGACTTCTGTGATAAAAGCGTTTTCCCACGAGGCCGCTGCAGACCTGCAGGGCACGAATGACCAAGTCAGAAGCCTGAAATCTGGGACTGTTTTTGGATTTGATGTTAAACCCAAACCTTATCTGAGTGCTGCAGATGTCTTTATTCTTATTGTCTTTTCACCGTTACACTTTTATATGCAGGTCACGCTTCAGCCCAGGTTCAACTCGTTACTGAAGAGAGAGAAAAACAAGAAGTAGCATTAATCAGACGCTCCATCAGGATTTTGTTCGTGAAGACCTTTAATAGTCTCATCCATGTTTCTTATCTAGAGCAGAGCTGATTGTGATAAACGATTAAACAATATAAATAGTGTATATAGCTAAAAGAAGCTGACTAAATAAAGTTTTTACCTGTACTCAGGAACTGTTGTGTAAACTTGATCTTAATCAGCGCTTTAACTTTGGCCCAAAGGATACTTACTGTACACAGTTTGCCAACTGTAAATCTGACCATAAACAGGTTTCAGAACTTCTCAGAGAGCTTCGACGGAAGACGGAAGGCCGTCATGCAGCTCATTGTGACTCTTGCCAAGTTCTCTGCAATAATCACACTTTCATTATGATAAGGAAGCCCATCTAGTTAAGAGGATAACGAGTTAATGAGTTTCTGGGAAAATTGCACAACTAACGTGCATCGTTAAAGTGATGTCCTCTTGATAAAGCAATTATGAAGGTTGCTGATATTTAGACATAAAAACGTTTGATAACCTGTGACTTAGTGACTGGTTTCCAGGAGCAGACGTCATACAGCTGTGGTGAGAATTTACATCCACTCATCGTGGGCATCAATGCCACAGTAATTTTGGGCTTTTATTATTTTTCTTTGAACCGTTCTTTTTCCCGGCTGGAATAATTGTGCAGCATTTATGTTTAATGCACACGTTTGAAGTGTTTTTTGATGATCGCTAATCCACACAGGCTCAAAAGCATACATACAGGCCCACAGTGAAGAGCTTTTTATATCACCGTGGCCCATGGAGGACCATGGAGCCCCTGCTCCAAAATCGACACGTGGACAAACCAAATGCCTCCTGGAGAAACGTTTTATGGTCAGATGAGACAAAGACTGAGCTATTTAGTCACAAATGACAGGAGGTCTGTTTGGAGGAGTAAATGTAAGGCTTTCAAACCTAAGAACACTGCACCAGCTGTCAAGCACTGTGGTGGTGGTGGCATCATGCTCTGGGGCCACTTTGCTGCCAGTGGTACTGGTACATCGGACAAAGTGGATAACGAAGGAGGAGGACTGCCTCTAAACTCTTCAACTTCACTTCGAATCAGCAGCTGAACAGTTGAATTCAGTCGACGCTGGATTGTTGTTCCGCTCACGTTAGTGACATCGGCTCCGTTACATACCTGTCTTAAATACCTGCCTTCTCACCTGCGTGCTTCCTCTGTGCAGATTCCCCCTGCGTTCCCAGTGAGAGGAGCTGAGAGCGGAGAGAGAGTGAGAAGTTAGTGGACTTTCCCATTCAGTGGTGTCGGAACTCAGCATCTGGAAAACTCATCCTGTTTTGTTGTTGATTATCGTAATTGAAAATACACCTTTGAACTTTTAGTCACATGTTCCGTGTTTTGAGTCCACCAGCTTGCAGGAATGAATAAAGCAGGCTAACATTAACCCTGTGGAATGGCCTTAAAGGTGCATGCCGTGCTCATTCCACCGTGGAAAAAGAACAGCTCAAAGAAATCATTAAAAGTGCAAAACTACATTCATGCCTATGATGGGTGGTTAAAAACGTCTGACCACAAGCACAGGTGTGAAAAGTATGAAAAACACCAAACTCCAGAAGGAATGAGAATCCATTACACGAGACGATGCTGGTCCTTCCTTCCAGTTTGATGACCTGGTTGAGTAGAGAGATGAAGACAACTAAATATTATCTATCTAGATTATATTCAGTTCAATTCAGTTTTATTTACGTAGCTCCAAATCACAACAGTCACCTCAAGGTGCTTTTATATAGTAGGTAAAGACCCTACAATAATTACACAGAAAACCCAACAGTCAAAGCGACCCCTTATGAGCAGCATTTGGTGACAGTGGGAAGGAAAAACTCCCTTTTAACAGGAAGAAACCTCCAGCAGAACCAGGCTCAGGGAGGGGCAGTCATCTGCCACAGCCGGCTGGGGGCTGACTGGAGAGAGACAGGACAAAAGACACACTGTGGAAGAGAGACAGAGATTAATAATAACTAATGATTAAATGTAGAGTGGTGGATAAACAGAGTAAAAAGAGGTGAATAAGAAGAAACATGGGAACCCCCCCAGTGGCCTAGGCCTATTGCAGCAGAAGTTATGCTGCATAACTAAGGGAGGGTTCAGGGTCACCTGATCCAGCCCTAACCCTAAGCTATAAGATATGGATAAAGAGTAGATAAAAAAAATAAACTGAACCAAAGGAAAGAAGAAAAAGAAATGCAGTTTTGGGTGAATTCTCCCTTTAAAGATATACGGCTTTAAAGTTCAGATGATGCCTTCCGCCACATTTCCACAATACAATCACATTTCTGCGCACATCAAGTCAATTCTTACCTGGAAAATAACATTAGGTGAGGCAGCTTATGCAGCATTTTGTTACTCGTTATTTTTACATGTTACAAAATTTGCCTCCCGCGTTGTTGATCGGACGACCGCTGGGTGGCGGCAGAAACGTCTAAACAACAATTCACATGTTTATGTTTACCTCCAGCTGTTTCATCATCGATCAAACAGCCGGAGTCACAGCTGTAAGCTGAGCAGCTCTGAGGAAGATATCCCGCATGCGCCTTTTTACCCACTTCACTGTTACCTCACACACACACACACACACACACACACACACACACACACACACACACACACACACACACACACACACACAC
>JAVDPK010002772.1:321295-348737 GCA_034780415.1 Cichlasoma orientale | reverse complement strand
ACACACACACACACACACACACACACACACACACACACACACACACACACACACACACACACACACACAGAGAGTTTATGTGTGTGTATTTTGTGTGACTTTGCAGCGATAAAGTCGGTGACGAAAGAAAACACCGAAAGAGTGAGCGCACGCGGTCACCTCCATTTTTTCCCTTCACGGCCGATCTTTGAACCTCGTTTACCCCATTCAGATCACAGGAGCACAGCAGCGGAAATTGTACCTCGGCAACAATCAAAGAAACGGGACAGAAATAAATACCCTGAATTCTGCTCCGACTCTGGAATGGATCTGCCTCTGCGCTGCGCGCAATCTCCACGGACAGCGTGATTCTTATTTTCTGGAGGATGAGCAAAATGCTTTCAGCATAGCACAAGTAACTTTTTTAATCCCACTGGAAGAAACCGTATCACTTAAAAGTAAAAAAATGTTCAACCTAATATGTTTTCTAACGTGCGTCTACTGTGTTGGAACTTCCCCAAGTGTGCCTGGGAATGGCACAGATGGAGACGCGTTTTTGGAGAACATTATTCACTATTATGGTGAAAATACATCTATTACAACGGCGGAGCTTGAAGATTTACTGCTGTTAATCTCTGCCAGAAGATCTGACTTGATAACCGAGGAAAATCCACTGGAAGGCCAAGAGGTACAAATATATTCTATTACAATCATGTCGTGTTGCTTACAGTCATTTTCCCCCTGTGGAGTTGTTAACCATACACTTCTTGACTTTGCAATAAATGCTTGAAAAGCTGTGTAGCAGTAATAGATGGCTGTCCCGCTATCTGTAGTCTTGTAATTGATTTTTTAAAACGTATTTATTCTTATTTCTTACCAAAAATAAGGGAATAATGAACATTATTATAATTTTTTTAAACATTTTTCTTTAGTTTTGTCCCTCAAAGTTTCTGCTTTTGCAAGTAATTAATGCAAATAAAGCATATGAAAGCATTGCTGTCTTTAAACAGGCTCTATAATAAAATGAAACTTACTTAACAGAACTGCCTTCAAACTCTATACTTATCTCTCCAAAATAAAACTTAAATGTATGCAGCATATCCAAGTAGATACAATACAAAGTACTTCAGAAAGAAAGGTGGTAAATTTATATTTAAATGCACTAAACAGATGTTTAATAATGTCTTTCTGCCCCTCAGTGTCCTTCTGCGCAGCAGATCTTATCCCTCTTTGGATTCAGTAACACCAGTCAGCTGACTGTGGAACATCTGGAGAAGATCTGCCCTGCTGTGTTGACCCAGGTGCTGCTGCCCTCCTGTCCCTTCATCACCCCCACGGTTACGCCGCCTGTCGACTACTCTGGTGAGCTGAATCATCCCAACATGTTTATTTGTAAAGACCCTCCTAACTCATGTAATTCACAGTTCAGTTTGCTGCCTTGAATCGGGAATGCATTATATTTTTTTGGACAATCCTGTTGATGGTGGATAATTTCTGCTGTTGACATTTTTTTCTCACATTGACCCTGAAATGAGCATGTGGGATTAGGGAATAAAGCAGACAAGAAAGCACACATTATATTTGAGTTAACTGATTTTGTATCATGAAACTGACTTTAGGAGCCAGTGCTAAAAGAACAATATTAGTATAATTAAGGTAAACTGGGAACAATTCACACATGGCATGTTGAATCATCCAATTCCTCCTGGGGAATCCCATATAATCCTGCGGTCTCCTCCCAGTTTGGCATGTGCGTTAGCCTAGAAAAAGGAGACTTCCTAACAGAACCATCTCAACCAACCCCTTCCAACAAGCTGTACTCTGAGAGCTCCCTGATGCTTGAGTTCAGCCACCGTACACAGGAAAGTCATTTCAGCCATTTGTATTTGTTACCGTACTCTTTCGGGTATTACCCAGAGCCCATGACCTCATGAGGGTTGGAACGTAGATAGATTGCTGACAAAGTCTGCTGATCCACCTCAGGCTCCATCTTCCCATCGTTTGTGAATAAGATGCCAAAATCCTTGAACTCCTTTTGCTTGGAGCGACCCCGCTCAACCGGGCCAGAGGAAGCACCCCAGCAGAGAACCATGGTCTCACACTTGGAGGTTCCGACTCTCGTCCCAGGCGTTTCACACTCGGCTGAATTTTCCTATGATTTGTTTTATATTGAGTCCTTCATTAGGTTGAGCATTTATAGATTTTTGAGGAAAAGTGGTGCACCCCTTAAAGCAGTACCTCATTGTCCTCACAACTACTTAATTCCCTACTGGGCAGTGCAGAAGACGAACACTGTAGTTGTGAAGCTAAAAGTGTCACATTGTCCCGGGCGGACTCGCAGAGCCACTGACCTCGCAGATATCAGAGATATCAACAGTCCCGCTCAGGGCTGTTGACACAGAGCCAACTGTGACTGGTGTTCAGCATGCTGTTCCCGAATCATGCTGTTTCCTCCGCTGGCCTGAGAAGAGTTTCTCTCATGCAAATAAATAGTAACAGTATGTTTTCCAATGTAGAAAAAAAAAAGGCATCGTGACACTGAGACTGATTTAAAAAGGCATATTTGTTCCTACAGGAAAGGTTAGTTAGCTGGGGATAAATCCAGCAGTGTTTAACAGATATCTGCCTGAACGTTCCCTGTTCTCATTCCCGTGCTGTGCCCCGTTGCAGCAGGTGTGAAGGTTGCATATCAGAGTCTCAAAAGATGAAAAAAAAACCCTTTAATTCTTAGGAATGTCTCCTCCTTTGTGCCGTGACAGTGTGGGGTTACGGGTTTCTGGCTGTCACTGTGATCAACCTGGCATCCCTGCTCGGTCTCCTGCTGATCCCGTTCATCAAGAAGCCTTATTTCCCCAAAGTGCTGACCTACTTCATTGGCCTGGCCATCGGGACTCTTTTCTCCAACGCTGTACTTCAGCTCATACCAGAGGTTTGTAACAGGTGGAGAGGGTAAACTTAAGCTTGCCACCGGTGTTTTATTGTTTCATAGAACTCACTGTGAGTGCATACAAAAACCTGCAACACCAAGTGTTTTATGCACCACTGACATGCTCCTGTTAATCCACAGGCCCTGGGTTTCGATCCTAAATCGGATGACTACGTGGTGAAAGCAGCTGCGATATTTGCGGGCTTTTACCTCCTGTTCTTTGTGGAAAAGATACTGAAACTGTCTCTCCGGATGGAGCACGAGGTGAGATAACAGTGCTGAAAGTTTATTAGGTGCAAAGCACTTTTATTTTACTGCAGCGTGTTATCATTTCCTCCTGTTTTATATCTGACATCGAGCAGATCTGTTTTATTGGGTAATTTGATAGTTCTAATGATGTTTCCAGGTACTCACTTACACAGTAGACACATTAGGTTTTGCAACTCGTGCCATTACTTGCACGTCCAGTTTGGACAATGACACATTTTTTTGCAGTATTGCCCCCGTACACGACTGCAGTGCTCTGACTGACTGTTTTAAAATCCACTGTGGTGTTGTAGAGGAAAAATTGTCACTGTCCGAATATTTATGGACCAAACTGAGTGCTGACATTACTTGAAACAGTCACCATTGCAAAAGCATGTACAGGACACCAGAAGAAGACAAAAGTCCAGAATCTAAATCTTTATCTGGCAGCTTGGGGTCAAACACATGTGATCACTCAAAGAGTGTTCAAAGAGCAGGTCAAAAGTTGTGCACAAGGAGAGAAAATGTGGAAAATAACAAAATGGCAGTAAGAAAAATCTAAACTAAGGTTTTTAGCCGGGCTGTTTTGGAGAAAAAGTCGAATTCACACCGTAGATGCAGCTGCTGAAACTCTCGGATGAGTTCGAACCTCACCGACCTTTCCTAGAAGGCTGAAGTCAGAGCTGTAGTTTTCTGAAAATGACTCGAGAGCAGTGCGACCTATGTGTCCAAAGTCCCACCACAGATGCACACTGCTCAAGCCAGACTCATCAAAATTCACACACATGTTCAGTAACAGCACTTTGACCCCAAATCCGAGCGTCTTGTTAAAGTCCTGGAGTGGAAATTGGTTCTGTAACCTGAATTCGATGTCTGTCTTTTTAGCACGGCCACAGCCACTTCGCGCCTTCGGAGGCATCTCAAGAAAACTCCGTCCACAACGGGGACATAGGGGGGAAAACGGACTCCATCATTTTAACCGGCATCACCATCATCGCCACAGACAAGAGCAGCCCGAGCCCAGATAGAACTGTGACACCTTCCCAGGTACCATCTCACACGTGATTCCTCTTTAATGACAGAATAAACTGTGCAGCTTTGGAGCAGGTACCTGCTCTGTCAGCACCTCATCCTGCACAGCAATCAACTTACTCAAAGATATTTTATCAAACGAGTAGCTCAGACTTTTTTTTTTATCATCTTAAGATACGCTTGTCAAAGCAAAGAGACTTCCTCGAAATCATATCTACAGGATGTGTCTAACATTTACTACATTTATATTTACTGCTACAGGATGTGTGAAATAGGGATTTGTCATTCAGCAAATTCGACTGCAAAAGACACACCTCACGGGAAGTGATCGCACTCTATAAATGTCATTGAGGTGTGTGATATGCACAAGTTGAAAAGGTAGGCAGTATTTATGAAAAAAGATAAGATAAATGTGAAGCTCAGACATTTAGTTTTTTTTTTTCTCCTGGAGCCATTTATTGAGTTGTTTTCAGGCTGATTAGAACTGCTGTTAATATTTAACAAGATCTCTTGTGTCATATGGAGGAATGTGATTTTGAAAGGATAAAAATGCCAAGAAGACAGACATGCTGATGATAAGGAGGGAGGCTAAGCTTCAGGTTTTTTCCCCCCGGCTAAACGCTGGAATTGTCTAGCGAGCACAAAGACTCCTTGTTTGCCCGCGGCTAGTAAAAGGGGTGTTTTGTTACAGCAGAATATCTAACTGAATCCTAAAGGCGCTGTTTGTGTCCGCCTGCTCTCAGGTCTCCTGTTAACAGCACATGCGCCATTATATGTGTAACTGAGGAGGTGTGTTAGAAATGCAGTGCATCCACTTAGAAAAACATTTCCTGCTTTTGATTAATCAGGGTCGTGTTGTGGGCCAAAGGTGGACATGCTGTCATGATTAAAGGCTTTAGTAGCATCTTTATTTTTGGACTTCCCAGCAGCATGACTGTGTGCCTGTGGGTTGGCCCAACCCTGTGGTCCAAATATTTGTAGGATTTCTGATAAAATTCCTACAATTCTTATTCATTTGTATTCATAACTGGATGAACTAATATAAAATATTTGTGTGCCTTACAATGGATCGCAATAAGCTTGGCAAGAGCACCATAAATGAGTGAAACCATAGTTAGTAGTAAACATTAGATAGTAAACATTTTACCTGCGTAACATGCGTATGTTAGCATTATCACTGTATACTAACATTTAGCTTAAAGGTACTTTTTGTAATTATCCAAAGCACTTACCACCAGGGGGCAGCATTTTGCTAGTGGGTGTGGAAACTCTTCAGATGTGTGTTGCTCTTTAGCGTTTGGTATTTGTTTTTAGCTGTCCCCATTTCCTCAAAAGTCTTCATCAGGTTTAAAAATAAGAATCTGTTCTTAACAACTTGCCTTTAAATAAAGGTTACATTGTCTGACTGCGCCATCCTGTGGTACAAATTGGTATTACACCACAAAAGTACAGCGCAGCCCTGTTTCAATTTCAGTTATCGCTTCAACACAATATAGAGATTAAAGTTATAGTCATTTCTTAAAATTCAGTTGAAAGCTTTATTTTGGAAAGTTTTACATTATTTCCAAACACAGGAATTTACAATAAGTACCTTTAAAGCACTGATTTGCCAAAGTCCAGCCTTGCTTGAAGCCTGGCTGCAGGCTTTAATGTTTAAAACTGAAATAATACAGTCATATTAAAAAGAAAGTACAACCTCTTTAAATTCCAAGGATCATGACATAATGAAAATCATCTGATCCTTATCATGTTCTAAAATTATTTAAATACAACCTCAGATGAACAACAGCACATGACATATGACACTGAATCATTATTTATTTAACAAAGAATGAGTCAAAATTCATCACTGTAGACTGATGTGACCAAGTACACCCTTAATGCTGCCATAGAAATGAAGGAAGTAGCAGCCAGATGCTAATAATCAAATGTAATTGATTAATTGATCATCAGTAAGTGTGCGCACCTTTATAAAAGCAGAAATCTTGTCAATCTGCTAGTCTGGAGCAATCGGGTGTGTCCCAAGACCTACATCTCAGCCTCTACAGGCCTCAGTTAGCATGTTAAATGTTAAAGTTTATGACAGTGCAAATAGAAGAAGTCTGAACAAGTACGGCTTGTTTGGAAGGGTTACCAAGCTTTCCTCTTCTTTTATAAAGAACATGGCAGCAAGGCTTAGGTTTGCAAAGTTGCATGTGAACAAACAACAAGACCTCTGGAACAAAGTCCTTCGGACACACAAAACCAAAGTGGAGATGTGTGACCATAATGCACAGAGAAATCAAACGCAGCACATCAGCACAAACACCTCATACCAGCTGTCAGCTTGGTGGTGCAGGGCTGATGATTTGAGCTGGTCTTGCAGCAGCAGGACCTGGGCACCTTACAATCAGTGAGTAAACCACGAACTCCTCTGTATACCAAAGTATTCTAGAGTCAAAGTTGAGTCTATCTGTATGACAGCTAAAGCTTGGCCCAAACTGGATCATGCAATAAGACAATGATCCAAAGCACAGCAGCAAATCTATAACAGAGTGGCTGAAAACGAAAAGAATCAAAGTGTTGCAATGGCCCAGTCAAAGTCCAGACCTCAACCCGACTGAAATGCTGTGCTGGGACCTTAAGAGAGCTAAAAAAATAAAATGCCTGCAAACCTCAATAAACTGAAGCAATGCTGTGAAGAAGAGTCATGTGCTGTTGTTAATCTGAGGTTGTCCTTACCTCGTTTTGGAACCTGTATGTGATACCACTACATGTTATCTTTCATGCTTACTAAATCCACACAAATTCAAACACAGTGTGTATCTCGCCGCTCTTCCAGGATGCTGAGGTGGCAAGCGTCATGTGCCGCTGTTTGCGGGGCCAGCGCATCACCAGCATCAAGACCGTGGCGTGGATGATATCTCTGAGCGACGCGGTCCACAACTTTATCGATGGTCTGGCTATCGGTGCTTCCTTCACAGTGTCTATCTTGACGGGGTTCAGTACGTCCACTGCCATTGTATGTGAGGAGTTTCCCCATGAGCTGGGTGAGTGACCAGCAATGGAAAAACTGTGCTGTGCAGCCAAACTTTGAACCGAACAGGCCAGATTGTATTACCTGTATCTATCAACATCTAGTGGCGAGCTGCAGAACTGCACCAGAAATGTTTCCCCAAGTGTGCAGAAAATAGCGTGCAACTCAGAAAAATTACAGAAAAGACAGGAATGTCTATATGAGTACAAGAGGCATGTGTATATTTACAGTTACAGCTAAAACTTGCTTCATGGGTATCAAAATTAGAAAAAATGTCTTTTAATAAATTGCAATCTGCTTGAAGGGGGGAAATGCTACTAGCAGGCAAGGCAGAAAGAAATATTGCTTTTATTATAATATTCAGTCTGCTTCTATAAATGAAGTGTTTTTCCTCTCAAGGTGACTTTGTTATCCTGCTGAATGCTGGAATGAGCATCCCGCAAGCCATTTTCTTCAACCTGCTGTCAGCCATGTCGTGTTACATCGGCCTCGTGTTCGGCATCCTGCTCGGGAGCAACTTTGCCCCCAATGCCATCTTTGCCATTGCGGGAGGAATGTTTCTGTATATCGCGCTGGCAGACATGGTGAGTTGAGCAGATACAAAAAAACCCAGAACCAGCGTTATTTTAATTAGTCATCTGACTTCCCCGTGTTTGAGTCTCCAAACGTGCTGGTTCCTCATGAAGGCTCTTTTAAATTACTAACGGGTTTGATGGTTGTGTGTCTGTAGCTTTTTATGATCATTCAGTTCATTGTCTTTGCCTCCAATCTCATTGTACATCCTGTATGATGACAATAAAGGCATTTTATTTTATTCTGTTCTTATTTTACAACACAAAACTTCACTGTTTATAATTCCTCACACCATTTTTATCAGTGTAGGTCGTAGAAAGAGTTCCCTGCTCTCTGTGTCTGATAGTGTCTGATAGCACTGTGCACACTGTACACCATTTAGTGGTTGAAGAGACAGACGCTTGAAGTTTACCAAAAGTTGAGAAGATACTGAACTTACTGGTATTGAGTAAGATACTGCTCTTACTCAAAAAAAGTGATCTCTTTATGGCTGCCCCTCCCTGAGCCTGGTTCTGCTGGAGGTTCCTTCCTGTTAAAAGGGAGTTTTTCCTTCCCACCGTCACCAACTGCTTGCTCACAGGGGGTCGTCTTGACTGTTGGGTTTTGGGTCTTCACCTTACAATACAAAGCACCTTGAGGCGACTGCTTGTTTTGATTTGGTGCTGTATTAATTAAATTGAATTGAATTGAATCTCAGTAACACTCACTAGCCACTTTGTTAGGTACAGTTGTTCAGCTGCTTGCTAACACAAATATCTAATCAATCACATGGAAGCAGCTTGATTCGTTTAAGCATTTGGACGTGATCAAAGATGAAGTTCAGACCAAGCATCAGAATGGGAAAGAAAGGTGACTTTAAGTAACGGAGTTTTTCAAACGGTGCTGATCTGCTGGGGTTTGCCTCCACAACCATCTTTAGGGTTCACAGAGAATGGTCTGCAGATAAAATATCCAGAGATATTTTCTCTGGGGACAAATCACTCATCGATGTCAGAGGTCAGAGGGGAATGGTTAAACTCCTTCAAGGTGATAGGAAGGCAACAATAGCTCGAATAAGCACTCATTACAACCGAAGTATGCAGATGAACATCTCTGATAGTCTACAGCAGCAGAAGACCACGCAGGCGTCACTCCTGCCAGCTAAGAACAGGAAACTCGGGCCAGTAAAATCTATTGTGTGAAGAAGTTTGTCTTTGTTCCTATTTTGCTAAAGGAATGATCTATATCAGGCTTTTATAGGTTTTGGTCTTGTCACTGAATTTGTTAACAATGAGAAAATTACCCTCGTTTTATATGATTTGCATGAGAACAATAGAACCGGTGGCCATACAAACCAGAACATTCACACTTCCTCTTTTTATGTCATTGCTTCCCAAATGTACAAACAATGAGGACATTGTATACTGTCTGCTCTGATCTTGGACAAGAATGACTGCTGTTCCTCATTTCAGTTTCCAGAGATGGACAGCATAGCACGGGAACAAAGGCAGACTTCTACCAAGATCGTCTTCTTCCTGATCCAAAATGCAGGGCTGCTAACCGGGTTTGCCATCATACTTCTGATCACCATGTTTGCAGGAGAGATCAACCTGGGCTAGAGGACACGGAGACACAAGCTGGAAATAAAAATAATTGTGAGCTGCTTCTGTCTCTGCACACAGCTCACACAGCTGGACTGCAAAATGAGTTCAAAGTGAAGACCTGATGTTAAACATTAAAGCAATACTTTTACACCTTTGTCTAATCAGTATAGTGAACATGTTTACTCCATAAAAAGAGAATATCTTTACATCATCATTTATGGAATCTAGACAGATGTATTTTAAGGAGACAATAAATTATTTTTTCAGTCTTCATAAATCGTGAACTTTTTTTTTTTAACCTCCACGGTGCTACACTGTAACCACTAGTTGTTTGATTTCTCTTTTGTGAAGCAAAAGGAAGAAGTTTGACCTCGCTGACCTTTTCCAAGCTGTATAGTTGGAGCTGTGTTGCAGGCATGCAGATTGTTTTTCGTTCCCCCTTTTCATTCAGGGACTTCATTGAGTGGTAATTACACTGTAATCACTACAGTAACGCTTTTAATTCCACAATTACTGTAATACAATATATTGTAAATGTGAAACTGCACTGGACAAAGACAAATAACACCAACAACCAAAAAAAGCTTACTGTGACATGTTTTTCATACTTTTTTCTATGGGTTCTCTGTATATTAATTTCCTTAAAAATGATGTTCTCCTCAGGGTGATTCCTGTCTAGGTGTATAAACCAAGCACCTAGGCATGCAGACTGCTTCTATATTCATTAGCGAAAGAATGGGTCGCTCTCAGGAGCTCAGTGAGTTCCAGCGTGGCACCGTAAAATCACAGAGTGGGGTTAGTGGATGCTGAGGGTCATGGTGCACAGAGGTCACCAACTTTTTGAAGAGTGAATCGCTACAGACCTCCAACCTTCACGTGGCCTTCATATCAGCTCAAGAACAGTGTGTAGAGAGCTTCATGGGTCTCCATGGTCGAGCAGCTGCATCCAAGCCTTACATCACCAAGCTCAATGCAAAGCAAAGAACAGTTTGGGGATGGCCCCTTCCTGTTCCAACATTACTGCACACCAGTGCACAAAGCAGCTCCATAAAGACATGCATGAGTGAGTTTGGTGTGGAAGAACTTGACTTGCAACAACAACACATAAGGAACAATTGTATTGGCGTATCCATCCTCTGGTCTTATTGCATACAAAGACACGAAAGAGTAAAAACTACATAATTTATGCATCATTTATAGCGCTGCACTCAGGGGTTACAGTGGGCCGGAAGATCGGAATGATGTTTTT
The DNA here is from genome assembly GCA_034780415.1 of Cichlasoma orientale. Taxonomy (NCBI): domain Eukaryota; kingdom Metazoa; phylum Chordata; class Actinopteri; order Cichliformes; family Cichlidae; genus Cichlasoma; species Cichlasoma orientale. Next base: position 338,133 of record JAVDPK010002772.1, on the reverse strand, counting down.
GGTCCGTAAGGTGTGGTCGCGCTACTTCAGCATCTAGTTATCACTACAGAAGAGGAGCAAAAATAAAGGTAGTAATACCTTCATACAAACTGTATACTGTCAGTATAAAGACAGCATAAACAGTAAACTGTCGGTGAAGGGAATGGGAATCAGCCAAGAGAGCTCATGAAATATTGGGTTACATCTTGTTGAATTCAGTTGTGTAAATCTGCAGCAGCAGGTCAGCTGATCACAGCCTGCACACAAAGAAAATCTACTGGAGCTCACAATAGAAATGATTAGCTGGTAGAAATGTGCTCCAAATAGCTACTTTTACTGTCTTACTTTGCGTGCATTTCAGAGCCTGTACTTTTTCACTTTTACTTGAATAAAGAAGTTGAATCAGTACTTCAACTTTTTAACACAAGTATCTGTACTTCTACTTAAGTACAGAATGCCTGTACTTTTGCCACCTCTGCTGTGACTGGACTGAGTAGGAGGAGTAAATGACTGGAGTATCCTACAGGGGGCGATAATTCACCATCCTGGATGGAAGCTGCTGTTAAACACCGGCAGAGAAGCAGAAAGAGAAGGGAAGAGGGGGTTTTAACTTGGGGAAGCTTATTTCAATGACCGGTTATAAAACAGGTAAGTCGACTTTGTTTGATCGTTTAATTTAGCCAGAGGCTATGAGAGAGAACTGCAATCAAATCCTCAGCATCTCTGTGAGGCTAGCAATCACGCTAGCTGCTCTTGGATAATCTGCATCGCCTGTTATTGTGTGTTATTTGACGATGCTGCGACGGCGAGCCGCCCGGTAAAAGTAGTGGCCAGTGTCGACGCTGAATAAATAAGAAATAAAAGGCAACAAAAAAAAAAAAAAAAAAGAAGAAAGAGGATGCGATTGAAACTGGTACGAAGGACCTCGGAAAGCTGTGTCTGTTTACAGTATAAGTGGACTGTCATGTGACCAGCCAACAGCAGAAAGAGAAGTGAAAATTCACAGGCGCTCGATATCTGCCGCTCCCGGTGCCCCGGTCCGGTTCCCCAGGAGCGGCCTGCCGGCTATCCTCTGAGCGAAAAGTGATTTCCGATGTTTCTATGTGTTTTTCATGAGTAATATATTTGCTTATATTTGTAAATAGACTGTAGTAAGCAGGATTTATTACGAACTTGAAAATAAAGTAAATAATTTACCTGAATCTGTATGAGTCCTTTTTGGCCACTTCAAATATCTTTAAAGAACTGTGATCGGATTTTTGCTGCAATTTCTGCTCTTAAAAAGATATTTTTTAATGTCAATGACCGTTTTTACCTTAATAAATGAAAGTCACTTTGCCAAAAACTGATTGCAGCTTCTACCCTGCGACAGGAATGTTGTTTCCTGCTCAGAATGACTTTTCAGTCATGACAGATATATATTTGATGTATGTTTCACAGATTATTGGCCAAAAAGTCATTTACAACAGCTTCAATAAAGGCAGTTATTTTTTTGGCAAATATCAGAAGTCACTTTTTGGCAGGACACGGTCCGGGACCGACTCAGCTGACCGTTTCAGCGTTGGTATCGGCCACTTTTACTGGTGGGCTTTTACTGGGAGCGGCATACCTTTTGGAGCCTGGTGCTGCTCTCTCTATATACGCTCTAATATAAGCAAAGATAGTACACATTTAAAAAAACAGCACATAGAAACATCAGAAATCATTTTTGGGAGTTGATCACTCTTTGGCCCAGCAAGGTACACCTAGTCGACATCTAATCTGCTAATGACAGCAACTCGGTGCATTCAGGCATTTGGGCATGATCAAGATGATCCGCTAAATTTCACACCATGCTTCAGAGTGGGGAGGAGAAACTCCCGATCTACTGGGAGCGTCCCACACAGCCATCTCTAGGGTTTACAGGGAATGGTCTGAAGAGGAGAACGTATCCACTGAGCAGCAGTTCTCTGGCTCCATCCTGCCTTGTATCAAAGGTTCAGGCTGGTGATGGTGGTGTAATGGTGCGGGGGATAGCTTCATAGCACACTTTAGACCCATTATTACCAATTGAGCATTGTATAAACACCACAGCTGAGTATTGTTGCTGACCGTGTCCATCCCTTGATGACCACAGTGTGCCCATCTTGGATGCCACATGATGTCACAAATCTCAGATCATGTGAAACAGGTTTCTTGAACATGACAGTGAGTTCATTGTACTCCAATGTCCTGCACAGTCACCACATCTCAATCTAGTGGAGCGCTGTGGGATGTGGGGGAATGGGAGATTTGCATCATGGATGTGCAGCCGACAAATCTGCAGCTACCGTGTGATGCTGTCATCCCAATATGGACCGTAATCTTAGATCAGTGTTTCCAGCACCTTGTTGAATCTATGCCACAAAGAATTAAGGCAATTCTGAAGGCAAAAAGGAGGTCCCACCTGGTACTTGCAAGGTGTACCTAATAAAGTGGCTATTGAGTGTATTAACTCAATACAGATATATTGGTTGGTCAGTTGATGTTGTTTTACTAATAGTGAATCTATTAGTTTGGATTTTAAAATGTTATAAGGTTATAAAGGTTATAATTTCTGTAAGGAAAATAAATTTGTATCAGTAGAACTGCATTGAAACGGTTCATGTTTAAACGAGTCAATATGATAATTAATGTCTTTACTACCACTAATCACTAAGGAGACTGACTGTTTTCAGCTGACATATAGGAAGCTTTTATCAAAGAGTAAAAAATGATTGTGTATTGCAGATTAGTGTGATCCTTGCTTGTATTTTGCCACCTCTCATGTCTTGACCTCCTCTGTTATTGAAAAGCTGAATGAGCAATGGACAACATTCCGATCCGGAAGTTTCAGGATGAAGATGCCGATGCTGTGAAGGAGCTCTTCACCCTGGGGATGAGTGAGCACGTGCCCTCATCCTTCGTGCACCTTCTGAAGCAGCCGCTGTCTCAGATGGTCCTCATGTGCATTTTCTGCGCTCTCATGGCCAGCTCCAAGTCCTTCCTGCTCCCCATCTTGGCCGTCACCTTCTGCCTGGCTGGAGCCCGGCAGGTCGTCGTCTACTCGTTCAACAAATACATCGACACCTCGCTCAGAAAGGACCTCAACAACATCAGCGAGAAATACCTGAAAAGGAAGGACTCGTGCTTCTGGGTTGCTGATAGTGATGGCCGGATAGTGGGCTCAGTGGCTTGCCTCCCTGCTGAGAACGCGCCCGGTTGCTTGGAGCTGAAACGCTTAATTGTACGCCGAAGTCACCGCGGGATGGGCGTCGCTAAGGCTCTGTGTCGGACAGTGGCCAAGTATGCTCGTGAGAGGGGTTACGGAGCTATCATACTGCACACCTCTGTGGTGCAGGTCGATGCCCAGAAGCTGTATGAGCGCATGGGCTACGAGAAGACAAGAGAGTTTCTCGCTCCAGAGTTTCTGGCCAAAATTCTGAACTTCACCCTGTTTGAGTACAGACTTGATTTACAGCAGGACCAAAAAAGAGACTGAATAATATTTCAGGGCAATAGTACCATACATGTATCTTGTTCTTCTGCTAATGTTTTGCCAGCATGCATCTAACTGAGGCACAACCACTCAGGACGGGTCAGGCATAGGTGGGTGTGTCTCCTCAACACTTGCAGAGCTGGTTCAGTCATGTTTCCTCCTGTTTCAAACACACACAGCACAGTGACCATTTAGTGTTGTTTTGTTTTTATGTTTGTTTTTTAATTAATGACTGATTACACAAAATGTTAAAATAGAAAAACTGCTTTGTTAAAGTTTTTGTGTTGATTTTATTATTTAATTTGGTTTAATTTCCACATGATTTATACAATAAATGTATACGTCTGAGCATACTGGCTGCGATCACTTTGTAGCATTATTTCAGATGATCTCATAGACCAGATCAGTATAGGCCCTTTAACTAACTTGGCCACAGCAGTCTCTGGTGTCATCAAAATAACTGCAATAATTTCTTTGGGTTTACAAATTTTTATGTAATTTCCCCATTGTGTGATCAATAAAGTATCAATCAATCAATCAATCAATTTTAAATTTGGGATCAGATCTGTGTATCTGTACTTAGGCAAAGTTGGGCTATCAGAATCGGTAACAGAGTGGAAAAAATGTGTTCATTGATAGCACCGATATTTTCCTCTACACTACTGTGCAGTCTCGAGCCACACCTCCTTTCTTTATTTATGAGCATGGAAGATAGGTGCAGTGATTTATTGAAACATGCAAAAATAATTGGAAATGCAGTATATGAGGCAAAAACAGAGTTTCTAACAGGCTTGAAAGTCAATATTTGGTATGACCACCTTTATTCTTCAGCACAGCCTGAACTCTCTTATGCAGCTTTCTTCTATTCTTTTTAAGCAGTCTTAAGGAAGCTCTCCGGGCTTCTTGAAGGACGTTCAAAGCTCTTCTTTGGATGCTGGCTGCCTTTTCTTGCGTTCTGTCAAGATGACCACACACTGCTTCAATAACAGGCCTGGGCTCTGGGGACGCCAGTCCATGACTGATAGTGTTTCATTGTGGGTTTTTTTTTTTAATCCAGGCATGCTTTTACTGCATTGACAGTGTGTTTGGGATCATCGTCATTCTGGAAAATTAACCAAAATTTTCAAATTTGGATCCATCACTTTATGAGACCTGATGCCACTCATTTTCAGTCCAGTTTAATCTGGGATACTTCAGCCCTTTCTCCCTGTTTCCCTTCCTTAAGAAGGGCTTCTTTAGAGCCACCCTTCCACTGAGAGCATTTGTGTCAAATCTTTGCTAATTTTTTTCTCTGTTTCTTAAAGACATGACTTTCAGATACTGTTCATTTGCTATAGATAGGTTTTTTGGCCTGCCACGTCTTATGTCCTCCACTTGTCCAGTTTCACACTGCACAGCATGCTGAGATATTCCAAGTTTCACCTTGTTGGTGCAAAAATACTATTTTTATGCCTCTCAAACTGTTATGTTTGGCATTTTTCCTAGATTTAATTAATGAAAGAAAAATAAATGAGTGGTGGCTCAAGACTTTTGCACAACACTGCACATTTCGATGCCTGTTTTACAGTATTATGACATTGTGCTATTTCTAAGAAAAATCATTTATTTTTCTGTAATTAATATTCATTCCTGTCTGCTTAAGCAATCTCCATATAGCCAGGTTTCAGACATCTGTACAACTACCTAAATATGTCTGATGTTCTGCTCATCAGCTCAAAAAATAAAAACAAAAAGAAACACAAAGCGCTTTTCAGTAGTAACAAAGTACCTAATGATACAAAGCAGATTCTTTGCTAATTTCTCTGTTATATGTAGACAACACTAGTTCATCCCTTGAGCTAACAGAAGAAAAAATGTTCTAAAAATAAAAGTCCTGGACTGTAAATGAGTGAAAAAGCAGCCAATGTCCAAAGAGAAATTTAAAAGACCTTCAGAAAGCCTGGAAAACTATTGCTCAAGACCACTTTAAAAAGTCTGGCTCCTAGGGGGGCAAAATATAAAAAAGTGAGAGTTGGGTCAGAACTTCTGCACAGCAGTGTATATTATGAGATTATGTTTCGATACAACTAAGAACTTTATGATTAGTAAATGCGTAATTAAGAGATGTCAGCATGACACTGGGGTGAAAATTTCTGAAAACCTTTATAGGTTTTATCAAACCTAGATTTGGAAGTGTTTTATGCTACATGTATCATTCTGACTTGCATACACTACAAATCTTTTGCCCAGAAATGCACACATCATTCCAAATCACCGGTTAACAGATCTCTATGCACCTTCACACTGGAGGACCTGGGTTTGTTTTGCATGCTTTATGCTGCACTGCAAGTGCACCTGAATGATGTTTTTTGATGTCTTTTATTATTATTATTATTATTAAAGCTGTGATGAGTATTTTGGTTTCATATCAAATTTTATATTTAAATTGAGAAAAAAGGTAAATCAAGTTTTTCATTGTTCCTCATGATTCATTTGTCTTGTAGTTAAACTTAAAAAAAAACTGAGCACATAAAACTATAAAAAACATAATTACTGTAGTACTTGCCTGCACTCAGGAAATAAGTACAAAATAATGTTCAGATAAAAAATAAATTGCACAGATAAACGAAAGAAAAAGGCAAATAAAAAAAAACGTTATTTTATTTTGTATTTGCATAGCCTTAATCTCTGTGTTTAAACCGTGCCATCTTTGACCTGCTGAGCTCATCTAAGTACTTAAGTTTTCATCGGCCTCCCGAGTTTGTGTCAGGCGGGCTGAGTCAGGCAGCAGCTCGGCCACCTCCGAGCGGATGTGTCCGGTCGGACCTCCATGGATGGATGTATCCTGTCAGGGACGGAGCGACGCGGTTAGCCGGATATTTTGACACAACCAGGTGAGTTTTAGCGCACATTTGTCACCTGAACGGTGGGGTTTCAATTCACAACACACTCACACACCTGTCTTGAAACATCTGCGTGTGTATTTTGTTAATATTATGTATTTAAGGTGTTTTTTTTTTCTTTTAATGAAAAAGCCAAACGAGGCTAATGGCTGTTTGTGCTAGCAGCTGATCAGGGAGTGTCTCCCTGACAGCTGACAGCGTCAAATGTGAGCGTTAAAATGAAGGTTTTAGTATTAATTACAGCTGTTTAAAATTAAATATTCTCGCATTAAAACGACTAATTATGAAGTCGAGACCGTGACAAGTGTAATGAGCTTTGCTTGTGATTAAAGTGGCCGTGTGGATATCCAATCCTAAAAGGATGAGTATTCTCGGTTAAATTAAATAATCTCTAATCCAGATTGATTTTCTTAATTTCTCATCCAATTTGGTTAATCTGCCGGGAGAAAATGTACCGTCAGGCTGCAGCCACACCCTGCCGTGATTTATTATGATTACAGCAGAAATAACATTTAAAAATGTGGATTATTGTTCTTATTGCTATTATTATTATAAGGTGAATTTAGATCAGTATCTTTATTTCTCCCAGTAATAAATAAATGAATAAAATACCATTATATATATCCTGATTATTGCAGCAGAATCTCAGCGTTCAGTAGGCTTTAAACACACTAGATGGCACCAAATGACAGATTTATAATTTCCATAACACGTTAAGTACATATGGTACAGTCAATAGACCTATAGACATCTTGTACCAGTTTATATTAAGGGTGCTTCCTCTGCGCTTTATCCACTCAGATGCTAATTTGCTGCAGACTGGGATGAAATGAAGGCTCTACACAACTGTTTTATTGATGACCTACTTTTCTTGGATGCATTGCTTGGTGACGAGACCACCCTGGTCTCACCCCGCAGGCTGTAGTTTTGAGAGACTCCCCCAGTTTTTTCCAGCAATTAGACACATCTAAAATAGAAGTGATCATAAAAGGTCTGCATGGTCATATCTGGTGTTTTAATCTCACTCAAATAAACTTTAGTTATAGCGCTGAACCCCACTAATACAGTTTAAATGAGTTATTCAGTGAGTCAATAACCTTAATAGGCATTTAGTCAGGTAAGTAAGTTGTTAACAATTGCTATTGCCTCTTCACATAAAGATGAATAAAACCATCCATCCATCCATTTTTTTTTTTACCTAAAATGAACAAATTCCTCATTGAATTAAATGCAGTTAGTGTTTTCTTTTCAAACTGATCACCCTGAAACTCCCCGGATACCTACAGATGCTGCAGTTTCTATTTCAGTAGATTGTCTGCTGCTGTGTCCGTGTTGGCAAAATTTCTGCCATATAAGCCAAACTTCTTTTAATTCAATTCAATTTTATTTACACAGTGCCCAAATCACAACAAACAGTCACCTCAAGGTGCTTTATATTGTGAGGTAAAGACCCTACAGTAATTACACATACAGTACAATAATTCTTCACAGTCCTAATTAGCATCTGCTTAGGAGAAATAGTTATGCTCATTTTTACCTCCTGGAGTGATGTTGATTTGTTCCTCTCGGACAGACGGACTGAGGTGCGGTGTGGCTGTAATTTTCCTCCTTAAAATCCCACAGTGTCACCTCTATTCCTGCGTCCTTCCTGTTCGCTGGTCTGAGCGGGCGCACAGCAGCAGCACCGCCTCTTTCTCAGTTTCTCTTCCATCACCCTCATCTTCTATGAGGAGGGAGAGCTTTGATTTAGTCTGTCTGCCAGCCTTTAGAGAGATAAGTGGCTCCCCTTTTTTCTTTCTTCCCACAGATCCCACACCGCCCCCCTTTTTTGGTTCTGCCTCCATCATTTGCATAAAAGGGTGCAAAGACACTGCAGAGATTTGTTTTGTGTTCCTAAATATCTCCAGCTGTCCCATAGCTGAAATATTAGATTGCATATCTGGCTGATTTATTTATTTTTTGTTGTTCTCCTGGCTCATGTTTAGTTGCTGAAAATTTACAAGTAATGCATGATTTTGACGGGGGGGAAATGTCCTCCTCTCTTGAAGGCTGGGTTCCTTTTGTTCTGCTGAGGAAGTGCATACTGTTCCAGTCTCATCAGCCTCTAAACTGAAAGCTTTTACACAGAAACCCTGCAGCGCCTGCTTCCATTGCAAAAAGATGACAACACAGAAACGGAGAGGACTGGGAGTTAAAAAGCTCCAGCCATGCAGTTAGCAGATAAAAGAGAGTAATCCTTGCTCTGTGATGGGCCACAATATCAGGCCGGGCCCTAACGCAACCTTTGCTGGCTTTTGCTTACAAAGTGCTGTGCTATGGTGCGTCACCTGGGCCTTTTGTGTTCAACCACAATGAAACAGCAGCTGATTGACTTGAACTGGTTCACCTCCCTATAGATGAAAAATGCTTAGTGCCTGTGTTTTTCTGGACCCCCCCCCCCTCCCCCAAGTTCTTGAAAGTAAGTGAATGATTTGTAAAGAAATTGGAAATCCATCATGGGCTCCAGTGCAGTGAGATCTTCGTCTGTGATTTTACCTGTTTCTTCTGATGTATTTATGACCCCATACGTGGTTGTTTTCATTCACTGACTGATTAATCATAACTCAAGTCAGTATCATCAATTTTTACCTTTAAAAATCTGTGTTATCAAGGCTGAAAGTGCTCTTCGGTCAGCCAGTGCAGTCCTGATAAGACGGTAAAAACAAGACTGAACCTCTGCATCGTCCTAAATAATGAGGACATGCATGAGAATAATATTGAGAGGCATGTTTGCAGGCTTTAGGACCCAGCACCTCTGCCTGGGCCTAAACCACCCTCCCTCCTGCAGAAGCCAGCTCAGACACAGCACAGTGCAGTGCTGCCCCTCAGCTGATGCACTCACAGCAGACCCAGCCTGGCTGTGTTTTTTTTTTTCACCTCTTCCTCGCGCTGCCGTTTGCCTTTTGCCTTTTCATCAGAGGGTTGGATCAGCGGCATCCACCCCATCAGAGATAGGGTGAAAAAAGCTCCTGCAGACTTTGGCTTGTGGGCAGCAGAGAGGAGGGACGGTGGAGTTTTCAGAGCTCGGGCTGTACTGTGAGCAATAGGGGAGGGATGGTGTGATTCTGTGAGGAGACAGAGAGGAAGAGGGAGACGCTCTGGCAGCATCACTGAACCCCACTCCCCTCTCCTCGACCCCCCAACTGTCTGGCTGACGCTCCCCCCAATAACACGCTTTTTCAGTTTCTGGGGGGCGGCTCGGTGATCAGGAATCATGTCACAGACTAGGAGGAACACGTACACCCGGGTGAGTGTGTATATATACGCTCGAGGTAGTTGAATGAACGGCCTGAGTGGCGCCTAAGTTAGTCCTGCTCAGTGGGCCATTGTTTCTGTTACGCTTCTTTGATTTGTTTCACTCTGTCATCCCCTCGTTGTCAATCCCTGCCTTCAATGGAAGGCTTTCTAATCCATTTCACTGCTGCCTTCCTCTGTCTGAATTGTCGCCTCTTTGTTTGGCTCGAATGCCCCTCCGGGCTCAACGTTGCTGCTGCGATGTGAAGAGTTCATACCTCTGCTATGACTCGACTCTGACGACCTGTGAACTAGTAGATAGGCAGTTGGCTCCTGAGGCTTTTTGTTATCAGCTAAATACACAATCCATGAGCCGAGAAGTCTTCCTGTTTGTCATCCGTGTCTGAGTCAGGCGACTTTGCTGTCAGTGGGAGGGATGACATCAGTGTGTGATCTTACATGTCAGCTTACTAAGCAAAAATAGCCCTTAGATTGTATGGTTTTTAACCTAAGTGAAGGCGGTCTGTAAAAACCACGTATATGACGGCTCTTCCTACTTTAATGAAGCATCAGGGTGAAAGTCAGCAGGCTCCGTGCCTGTTTTTCATCTTATTTTAGCTTTACGGACAGTGCGAGCTTTGCGTGTGTTGTAAGAGTAGAGTGGCACTAAATAATTCAGGTCTTCTGCCTCCAGCACATGTGTGTAGCTTTTCTTGAGTGTGAGGTTATTGCTTAGTGCCTGTAAATCATTTAAACACCAATATTACACTTTAAATATGTTTTTCAAGCCAGAGTTTTATGACAATTCTTTGTGTGATTTTACTTTGCCGTGCATACGTTGCTGTTTTAGTGCGCTTACATTGGGGAATATGGCCTTTAGGCATGTGGTTTAACGCGATATTATATTATGATGTTTTTGTGAATACTGAAATTCTAGAATATTCACAGTGTGGTGGAAACTTCATGCTTCATGTGGAGCAGATGATCTGATTTTGGAGATCTAAAAGCTAACAACAGTATGTAGGATAGAAAGATGCAAGTTTGAATGAAAACCCCCTTTTTTTGGAGTGTGGAGTGGATAATCCAATCAATCAATCAATCAATCATGTGTCTCGGTACATGCATCATATAAATTGTTTTCTAAGCTTTGGGAGTTAACTGAAGGACGGGTGGCGCTCCAGTCCCCTTGAATTGCTTTTCTTCAGAGAGAGTAGGCGCCCATGCCCAATATATTTTTCCCTTTAGCGAGGTCCTTCGCTACAGACACAGGGGCCACCTTAAGCTCCACGCAGGCCAAAGAGGACATTAGATGAGGCTCACTAAACCTGGACTGGAAAATTAGCTGAGCTGGTGTTAGCTTACTGGAGATATTTTGAGTGAGTGTGTCATCGAAAACAAGAAGTAAAGTCCAATGTTTGAGGTTTAAGTTTAGAAGCAGTGTCACCATAATGTGCTGTTGTGGTCAGAAGTTTACATCCACTTATCATTGGTGTGAATGTCATGTTAATATTGTTTTTTAATGATTCTTTGAATTGATCTTTTCCACAGTGGAATGATTGTACGGCATTACACCCTTAATGACTTTAAAAACAAGAAAACAAGGTGCACAAGTTGAATTTATTTTGGATTTTCATTAATCCACACAGGCTCAAATATGTACACACACCCCCACTAATATTTGGTTAAATGTCCCTTAGCAAGTTGCACCTCAGCCAGAGGCCTCTGGTAGCCATCAGCAAGCTGCTGGAGTAATTCTGGTTGGATGTTTGACCACTCTTCTTGGCAGAACTGGTAGAGTTCATTTAAATTGGTTCATTTCCTGGCACAGACCCTTTGGGAAGGCCATTCCAGAAGCGTAATATTAGCCTGCTTTATCTATTCCAAAACCAGCGTGTTTGGGATCATGGTCCTGCTGGAACACCCAACTTTGCCAAATTTCATCTAGTTGTTGATTTGAGGTGAAGTTGAAAACTTTAGAGGTAGTCCTCCTCCTTCATTATTCTATCCACTTTGTCCAATGTACCAGTACCACTGGCAGCACAACAGCCCCAGAGCATGATGCTGCCACCACCAATCTTGACAGTTGGCCCAGTATTTCTTCTTCATTCACCTCTTTTCACTCTCCGTATTAATACACCCCTCTCCAAACACACCTCTCTCCATTGTTGCCAAGTAGTTCAACCTTTGCCTCGTCTGCCCATAAAGCTTTTCTCCAGGAGGCATTTGGCTCGTCCGTGTGAGCAGCTGCAAGTTTCAGTTGAGCTTGAAGGTGTCGATTTTTGGAGCAGGGGCTTCTTTCTTGGTCGGCCAGATCCAGCAGTTTGCAGTTCGTGGCACTTCTGGTTCCTGAACATCTTAACCAATTTCCTCTCATCCGAGGGTGACAGTTTGGCTCTTCTACCAGACTTTGGCCAAGTGGTGACACACCTGAACACCTCAGTCCAGTGAGTGCTATCAAACAAATCCTTTTTATGCTGCCAAAGGGATCATGATCAATCATGATCACTAACAAGACGTTAATAGGCCTTGGCCTTCCTTGTCAAGTTAAAGACATTGTAGAACCTTCAGCAGCACTTATTAAAAGATTTACGTGAGTCTATGTGTATATTTGAGCCTGTATGTGTACTTTTGTGTTTGTGTGGAGTAGAGAAAATCCAAAATACGTTCAAACTTGGGCACAAAATTCTTGTTCTTGAATTAAAAATTACCGTGAACTTTCTGCCCACGATGAGTGGATGTAAACCTCTGACTGCAACTGTGGTTTGAGATAAAAGTGAAAACAAAAACATTACAGGCTTCTCAGCAGAACTATTTGGTTTTATTATGTGTTTAGAAAATTTACAGTTTAGGGCTCTCACCGATCATTCTCTGTAACAGCCTTAAACATTTCATAGTTCTGATTGGTTCTGAGTTCATTGCATTGATTGTTCTTTTGATTATTGACCACACTTATTGCTTATTTGCACTTAATTCTTTTCTATCCCTGTAAATAAATGCATTGATTGTTTTAATAAATGAGCAGCTTATTAGTAGGTTTAGCATAAAAAAGTATTTTAAGGAGTAAAAGTACACAGCGACTTGCAGTGACAGTAGAGGGTACGGTGTCTGTTAGCGGGCCTTCATGCTGCAGCTGTTTGTTCTGGTTGAACTTTCACTAAAGTTGTTGTGTAGTTTAACCTTTAAGATAAACAACAACACGTACACAGTGTGTGTTACAGTAAGCTGAAACACAGAGTGATATCTGCTCCTCTCGGTGCTGTTCTGCTGAGTCACCATCACTTCTGGGACATTGCACTGTAAATTGGGTTATGCAGCATTATTTGATTACAAAATATTGCCGCTCAGGCTGATTTGAAATGTTCTTGTGTATTTTTTGTTCTTCTCACATCAAAATTGCGTTGTGAAGTCTCAGGTGATTGTTGCCATGGGATTACCATAAAGTTTGCCTCCTCAGCTGGGAAGAAAGAACAGTGCTGTTTAAGCATACATTGACATTTAGCATCGGTATGAGGCCTGGTCCTGTATGCCTCAGTGGATCAAGGTTTTTGTTCTGTGTGTTCCTGCAAGGTGAGCCACTGTGTGCCGGCATGGTCCCACAAATCTGATGACCCCAGAGGCTGAGGTCAATCTCTGGGCAACCAACTGGTCACCACAACTGCTTGCAATCGGTCGCCGAATGCCAAAAGATTCAATGCGATCACATGTTTTCACTGTGGTATGACTGAGCCAGTGTAGTGATCATAATCTTAAGCGTGTTAAAATTTTAGTTTTATTTGAGGAGCAAAGCAGTGAGAAATTGCTGCATTAGCTTCTCTGTGCCCAAGAAGTGATTTTCACTTTAAAGCAGCATCATTTGAAAAACGGTTCTTTTAAAGTAAACACTGCACGTCAGTAGCTGACAGGTATATTTCCCCCATTCTTAAATCAGTGCATTGGCTTCCTGTAAAGTACAGGATCAATTTTCAAATAATACGTGTTTACATACATCCACGTTATCCAGCAGATCTTCATGTTGCTCTCTAAGGTCTGTTGATCAGCGCCTTCCAGTAATCCCGAATTCCTGACTGGCTTAAACAGGCGACCGTGCATTCTCAGTCACGGCCCCGCTTGACTTGACTAATAAATCTACTACTTGTCTTTCCAAACTACATAACCTGTGATGTCGAGTTGATCATAAATGTCTGTTTTAACAGCCGGCTTCTCTGTGTTTTCTTTCCTGGTCCCTCTCAGACCACCAGCAGTGGCAGCAGCAGGATGAGCTCGGACGGGGGTGGGCGGCCCGTCAAAGTGGGCTCCCTGGTGGAGGTGATCGGGAAGGGGCAGCGTGGCACGGTGGCCTACATCGGTACCACCCTTTTTGCCTCTGGGAAATGGGTGGGGGTCATCTTGGATGAAGCCAAGGGCAAAAATGACGGCACCGTGCAGGGCAAGCGTTACTTCACCTGCGAAGAGAATCGTGGGATTTTTGTGAGGCAGTCACAGGTAAATACGGCAATATTAAGTAATTGCCTGGAATTTCTCCACCCAGTTACATTTTTAAGATGTTTGAGATTTTGCTTTGCTGTTATGTGACGCAGTGTGTTTGTGTGTGGGGGCTGATGTTTTGCTACATGGTGGCTGTGTTTTGTGTTGCTTCAGGGTGCTGGGTTATTCTTTCTGATGAGAAACACCTCTATTTTCTCTCCCTGAAAATACTGCATAGTGTTGTAACCACAACTGAGCTATTATGGCCTGGAGGCGACAGCAGGATACACTTAATGCAACAAAATTACAATAGTTTGACATGTTTGCTGCTCATTATGTTCTTTTTTTTTAATGTGACACTTGTTTCTGTATTAAAACTTGTGAAACATTCTCACATTATCCATCTATTTTCTTAACCGCTTATCCAGGTCAGGGCTGTGGGGGGGCTGGAGCTTATCCCAGTTCAATTCAGTTTTATTTATATAGAACCAACAACAGTTTAAGCCAACACCAAGACCGATGGCAAATTTTAGAATCACCAGTTAACCTCTCTGTCATGTGTTTGGACAGCGGGAGGAACAGGTACAGGGAGAACATGCAGACTCTACACAGGAAGGCTGCAGGCCGGTCGGCATGCTCGAACCCGGAACCTGACCGTGTTAACCACTACAGGACTGTGCTGCCTCACATTAGTGAACTTTAGTTGTATGAAACATGTAGAAACAAACTTGACACTAGATACTGAGTATCTAAATTTGTGTGAGAGGATCCTCATTTGTGCTTACATCAGACTGACATAAGATGTCTCTAATATTTGACCTTGTTAGAGAATTTAAATTTAAATTCTGAAAATAGTAGATGTTTGTCCTCCAAGGTTCTATAAATGGCGCTCTTGATATCATGATGTTCCACACCGTAAGCAGAACATATGTGAAGGAGCTGCTGGAGACCAGCCACTACTCTAGGACTAAAGACCATACGATTATCTGCATAAATAATGTGGTTCATCAGGATATTACCAACCATACACCCAGTTTTACATTCTCTCAACGTCTTTGACAAATCATCAACATAAATATTAAAAAGAACTGGGGATAAAATCCCTCCTTATCTAACCTCATTGTTCTCCCCAAATGGAGCTGAAATGCTGTCTCCCCATTTTACTTGCAGCATCTGGTTGGTGTACCAATAAGTCAGAACTCTCAGTGTATTTTGGCTCAGCTTAGCTAAATAACTCAATGATTTACAGGCATCGATAAAACACATAAAAACTGATCAATTCTTTCCTGCATATTTGTTTAGTTTCCTTCAAAGAATATGTTCACAGATCAGTGCCACGTGCAAGCTATCCTGCAAAATTCTTTCTAAAACATTAAAATAGCTATCAGCCTGTAATTATCAACTTTACCAGCTTCATCCTTAACGATTGGCACTAACAGAACAGGCAGCATTGAGTCTGGCAATAAAGGAGTAAAATAGTTTGGAGGGAGCAAAATTTACAATGAGGTTTATGTTACCTGAATCACTTACAGGTGCAAACATTGCAGCACGGTGGCGTGAGGCCCGGGCCTCTCTGTGTGGAGTTTGCATGTTCTCCCGTCTGTGTGGGTTTCCTCCCACAGTCCAAAGACAGGCACTTACTGGGGTTAGGTTAATTGGTGATTCTAAATTGCCCATAGGTGTGAATGGTTGTCTGTCTGCAACAGGCTGGCGACCTGTACAGGGTGTGCCCCGCCTCTCGACTCGGAAAAGTGGAAGCTGATGGATGGAAAAGCGCAAACATATTCAGATGATTGTGCATTTGCATGGAAGCTTGTTAACTTAATGTAGGACTGGACTGTTATTTCTTAAAAAAAAAAAGATTTAGTGATATATGTGATTTAGTAATTGGACTGCAGCAGCTGCCGGTGGGTCTTTTATTGCTTAGGTGGGCAAACTTCATCACAAACACCAGACAGCGTATCGTAACGTGCAGCGTTGTCACATCTGTCTTTGTGACTGTCGGTGTAACTGCATTAGTTTTAGTGCTGGAACAAGCAGCACTTTACAGTGTTTTACATTGTGATTAAATTACACAAAGTCAGATCAAAACAAGATGTCTACAGTTTGCTGGATCCAAATGAATCTGTCATTCCTCAGAGGCTCCTCATATCATCCACTTTAGGGCTAAAAAATCACGAGCAGTTAGTGTGATGGTTGTTGTACTGAATCTGGATGCAGTGGTGTACAGTTTACTCTTTGTGGTTTCTGTTACAGTTAACACTAATAAACTGTCTTCTTATGTATTGTTTTTACAGAAAAACAGTGATACCGATTTTACGTAATACCATGTCCTGTAATGCTACAAGAAAACATCAAAACTATAGATGAACTATACATGTTCACACACGAGATTCAGCCTCACTATAGATTAACTGTTGTGTTACTAATCCTCTTCAGTGTGTCTCCTACTTGCCTTAAAAGACTGGCTCACTGGTGGCTCCCCTGTTACGATTTGCCTCTTCACCCCCGTCACCCCTTTCATTCACCAGCAGAGCTCACTGACTGACTGTCTCTCTCCCGCTGTCTCAGATCCAGCTGGTTGATGATGGGGCCGACACAACATCTCCCGAGACACCTGAGCCCGGCACCGGCAAGGTTCCCAAACGAGGTGAGGACGGACGCGCGCACACACACCCACACACACACACACACACACACACACACACACACACACACACACACACACACACACACACACACAC
>JAVDPK010002772.1:298420-321195 GCA_034780415.1 Cichlasoma orientale | reverse complement strand
CACACACACACACACACACACACACACACACACACACACACACACACACACACACACACACACACACACATAGGTGGCCATATTTACAGGTCGTCTTTAGTATTCTGCCTGTAGCGCTTTAACAGTGAAATTTCATAAAATGCCATAACACAGTGGATCCTGACCTTTCAGAGTCTAAGAGTGAGCGCGCGTGCTCAGACTTTAAATGTGTCAATATTTGAAACCAAAGAAAAAAGAGCAAGTAGAGAATCTGCTGAACAGACGTGAATCAGCTTTTCTTAGTGTGTGTGTGTGTGTGTGTGTATAAGTGTGTGTGTGTGTGTGTGTGTGCGCCTCTACTAAAAGACTGTGCACCCTTAAATTTGGGTATTTGAAGATTTGACATCAGGTGTGTGCGCGAGTTCATGCAAACACCTTTTACAGTTTTACCGTTTCTCATGTATTTCAGTTTGGAAGTATGTCCGTGTGTTTGTGCCTTTGAGCAGGGCAGTATTCACACTTGCTCACCTGCTGTTTGTCACTGTGGTTTAGATGAGGAGCTGAAGATAAGATTTTGGTACATTTAGTATCTTATCACGGAGATGCTGTCTGGTTTTACGTCAGTGAAGGCATACCTGAATATAAAAACACACAATGGCACACTGTTAGTCATGGATTGGCCTCTCCAGAACCTGGACCTCACCATTAGCGTGGGATCATCGTGACAGAGAACAGAACAAAAGGCAGCCAACATCCAAAGAAGAGCTTTGAATGTCCTTCAGAACTCTTTCTGACGGCTGCTTAAAGAAATGAGAGGAAAGCTGCCTCAGAGCGTTCAGGCTGTGCTGAAGAATGAAGGTGGTCATAGCAAATATTGACTTTCAAGCCTGTTGGACTTGTACAAACTCAACACTTCCCATTTTCCTGGCAAAATATAAAGAAATGAGGGCTGGCTCAAGACTTTTGCACAGTGCTTTACATCAATATACACACAGGAGATGCTCCTATCATCTTCCTCTCTTTCTGGAAGAAGTCGTGAGCAGGCTGGTATTTAGGCTGTCCAACCCCGAGGACCAGTAATGGCTATTTATAGTGTGTTGCATGTTTGAAATAGCTTATAATTGTAAATATGGCATATACAGTTTCCAGTTTTATAGCTAATCAATGATAAAATTACGATATTAAATGGATATCAGGATGAAGAGCAGGTTGTCTACCAATCAGAAGGCCGGTGCATCGATACTTCTGCATGTCGAAGCGTCCTTGGACAAGATGCCCCAGTGCATCCATCGGAGTGTGAGGCTTGTAGTAAAAAGCCCTTAGAGGGTCTTTCAGCCCAGAGACATGCAAACTAGGTTAACTGGTGATTCTACATAAATAAAGTGTTTAGGTATATAGAATAAATATGAATGTATGGTAAATGGTAAACTTGTATTCTAAAGCTCTGAGTGGAATAGCTCATATAAATGCTGCTCAGCCTCTCTTGGCTCAGAGAGCTGACGTTTTAGTGGTGACACAATAAACACTGTTTAGAGGGATTATTGATGGACATCAGTTTCACAAAAAGGCAACTTAATTGAGGCCGGAGCGTTGATTCACATGTAACCTGGCAACAAGACACATTTTCAAATGAAAGCGGTGACGCAGAGGAAAGGCCTTGAAACACCGAGTGCTTCTGTAAATGCAGCTCTGCAGCAAAATTCAGCGAGAACGATGAGCGACTAGTATAATTCATAACAGCAAAAGGCTCCAATCTATTTAGGTGAGCTACTTTGAGAGTGTCAAGTATTATTTTTTTTTAACACCCCATAAAAATATCTAAAAAATATCCATCTCTAAAACTTGTCGTGCCTTTTCAGTCAGTTTTATAGGCACGCTGCTTTTACCATTTTTTTTTATTAAATGTTATTGAATTCTTACAATATTACACCTCTCTCCACATATATTCACCCAGTATGGGTCTCCAGTTCACACAGTTTTGTGTCTTTGTTTGTCTGTTGGGGCTAATGGGACTTTAATAAGGTATCAGAAAACTTGCTGTTTATTTTCTTGTCTACACATCTTTAATCGTTACTCCTGCCTTAATGACAATATTTTCTTGTTTTCAAACATGAGAATATTACACCCTCCAGTATGACTATTGGGCTTTCTTTGGTTTGTTTTGTTATATACAGATGTAATGCATGTTCCCCTGCACAACACCACACCTCTGAAAACAGTGTTTCAGAGGGAAAATCTGGTTCTGTCATCCTTTCAGAATAATCTGCGACGTGCACGTTCCTGAAACACAATCACAGTTAACTAAGTCGATAATAATAATTTCATTTTCTATGAGAGAGAGGATTTAGATTATTACTATTAGAGGAATCTTATAGGATGTGATTTGTGAAAGGCGGCGATCACCAGCATACAAATAAGACTTTCCTCCAGTTTGGTGAACAGAAAAAAGAACACGGAGAAATGAATTTAAAATAAAAATTCATGCAGGTTTCACCAGCTGCCAGTCAGTATTGACCAGGACCATAAATCATGTTGGCTTTACTCTGTTTGCACCATACCCTGCTGTGGAGCGTTTCTCTCACTTCCTTTGTGTGTCTTTATTTCTTCAGAGATCCTGGAGACAGCCAAGTCCACTAAACTGGTGAGTCAGACAACACTGCATGTTGACACACAGTTCACCTGCAGGAAATCTGAGGCAAGCATGGCTGCTGACACCTGGACACACACCCACACAGCACAGTCACAGATGTGTGCATACAGACTCCCGCCTGCGCACACACAGATATACTGAAGTACATGCTGTGTGTTCCTGCTTACTGCTCTCACATTTGCACTCTGCAGGGAGATTCATAACGGAAACATTTAATTCATTTCTGACGGCTGCTGTCAGACACGGTTGTGTTTTCACAGGTTTTGCAGCAGGTGTTTGGGGGAAGTGCCTGCAGTACATTGGCATTTAATTTGTCTTGCTCATAGCATGGGCGTTAATTAAAAAGTCTGTTCTTCTGTTTAGTTTTAGTTGTGTAACTACGGTAACATAACACTGGATATGTGGTAACTAGTTTTTAATTTACAGTTAAAAAAATAAATAAAATAAAATAAACACACCTACATATTAACTAGACACATAGCTTTTATATATATTTGCAGATAAATAGAGGTAGGAATTTGGGATTATTAAACAGTGCGGAAAATTTGAAACAATACATTGTTTCCACTTCATTCATTTATTTGGTTATAGTTTGTTTTAAGTAATATTAAATAATTCATGAAATGTGAGTTTACCAAGCTCAGTGATGTGCTATAGAGCTGAATTATTTTTTGCTGTCCAGTGGAGGGCGCTGTTTACTTACTAAAGTCCAGCTCTACTGTGCGTGTGTGTGTGGTCCTCACTGAGAAAAAGGATAGAAAAATCCAGCACGTCAGAGCATTACTCAGGAGTAAAAGAAGCTCCAGCTGTCACAGAGTGATAATGTTCCCACGGGGTTCCCAAAAGCCCAGAAAATGATCTAAGTGATCATTTATGTAGCTCACACTGACATTAGAATCCATGAAGGCGATCTTTCATTGGGATTGTCGTAAGTTTGGCAAATTTCCCTGAGATTAATGTCACATTTTCAAGACAAATATGGTGCTGAGTCACAGCACCATGTTTTCTTTAAAACACAAAGAAATACCCAGGTTAAATTTGCCTTAACCGTGAAATATAATAGTACGGTTTAATATAGTTCATTTTTGATGAACAGAGCAAAAGTAAACATGGTTTATAAATGTAACTATATCTGGATCATAAGCAATATGAGAAGTGTCGGGTTTGAGTTAACCTTTAAAGTTGAACACATGAAGGCAAAAACAATGCTTTGACCTTGAAGGTTGATATGAAGGGAATGACCTGCAGTATTCATGATTCTGAGACCCCGGCCAAAACAGAGACATTGGATTTAAAAAGTGTTCCCAAATCAGTCACATTTACATGGGTTTCTTTTTTTTTTTGCTATTTATTACATTGTTTTACATCTGCAAGTTATCAGGGGAAAGGATATAGTCATGGTAAAAATAAAGCTGATTATAAGGCTTTATGTATGAGGACACAGTAAAAATAGTCTGGTCCGTAGCAAGTGTGTGGAAAAACTAAGTACACTCTTACTGCAGCACCCAGGTTGATTTGAATCATTGTTCATCAGCAAGTGTGAGCATCTCAATAAAAACAGAAGTTCTGTTGGCGTGGAGCATTCAGGTGTGTGTTAATTCAGTGCCAAGGAGGAAAGACATAGGAAACCGTTCAAGACAGCTGCCAATCTTCGTCCCAGCGAATTCCCTCCCAGGTCAGACTGTGCAGTGCTCAGAGAAACCAGAAAAACCCAGGAGCTACAGTGGAGATGTTTGCATAGATCAGCACAAACACCTCATACCAACTGTCTGCACGGTGGTGGAGGGGTGATGATGTGGTCGCGCTTTGCAGCCACAGGACCTTGAACTCCTCCGTATACCATCGAGGTTTTGCAATGGCGCAAAGTCTGAGAGCGCCGTGCATAAACAGATACCCTCAAACTTCAATGAACTGAATCAACGTGAAGAGTGAGCCAAAGTTCCTCCACGATGTGACAGACCGATAAAGAGAAAACTGAAGTCGGTGCTGCTAAAGGTGGTTCTGCAAGCTACTGAATCATTTTTCTGCATTTTTGCTCAGGTTTTGTTTAAATAAATAATGATACATGTAATATGTCATGTGCTGTGTTCACCTCAGGTTGTTTATCTAATTTTAAGACCTGGGAAGGACCAGATAATCTTTTACTGTGTCCCGATATGTAAAACCTGATGGAGGGTGTACGTTCTGTTTACCACGACTGCATGACAGGATTAACGTACGGTATTTGTAGGATCTCATGCTTTACATTTCTATTGCTTGCACCACAGTGAAAAATTGAAGAATATTTTATATCACATTTTGTTGACCAACACAACTTCAGATTGTTTGACAATAGTGAAAATATTTTTACACAAAGGTGAAGTTTAACATGTTTTCATTGTTGTTTTTTTAATGTGGAACCTGAGACAAAACAAACAAAATCAGAATGAAGAAATAAGTATGAAGAGACGTTTGTGAAAATTATGCGAGGTCCAACGCACTGCTCCGACCCGCCACAGTTCCCATCACCTCCGGCATGCCGCTGTCAAGCTCCTGATCTTTAACCTTCACCCTCCCTTGCTCCTTCCTTCCCTCGTCTCCTTCCCTCCTTCGACCGACGCAGCGAGGAGTGAAACCCAAAAAGGTGCTGCATGTTTCTCTAACCTCGGTACAGTGGTAATGTTATGATGATGCCCGTAGTAACCGTGGTAACCGTGGCCCTGAATGGCCTCGCTGCTGCATGGCAACAGAGCCTCGCCTCTCATTTTACCCATGATTCCTCGCAGCTCACCACACCGCCATCTCTGGTCCTTGTCTCGAAGCACTCTGTGTTTGTATGAATGAAAGCCGTGTCCTGTCACCGCCCGCCCTCTCTGCTCCCCGTCTGCACCTCTGTGCCACATCGTCTGTTTGCTCTGCTGCTTTCTGTGCACAGTGAAACACGCTGAAATCAAAGGCTTTTTTTTTTTTAAAAATCTGGTGAGCTAAGTGTTCAAAGGTTTTTCAGAGCTATCAGACTCTACCTGGGGGTAGCCTGTTGATGTGCAGTGGTTCCTGGAGGGCCCTTAAGAGCTTGTTTATTTTATTTACTTTAAACCCACAGTGGTTGCCACTTACCACCTACGACCTCTGCAAGGTCCCATTTATAAACGTAAAATGACAGCCGCGATTTAACAAGAACATTTACAGTTCATTCCCTCTGTGAGGATAAATCACTTCTTTTCTTACAGAGTTCAGAAAGTATTTCTGCACCATTTGTGCTTCATGTTGTAGATTTCATTGTAAATCCATTAAATTACTATTACCCCCCATCAGTCTTTCAATAACCCCTCAGTCCTGTGTGGAGATAGCCTTGTATACAAGGCCTCTCCTCAGCACTGTCCATCATTACTATATAAGTATCTTAGGCTTTGGACTGTTCGGCTTACAAAGAGCTTCATAAAATTACCAAACTGCCAACAGGAGGACATGTTTGGGGTTTTGGCCCCGCCCTCTCATTCACTCCACTGTCAGATGGTGGATTGTGATATTTCATCTCTGTTTAGATACTAAGTTACATCTTTATGGCAATTTTGGAAACACTAACAGATCTATCAACCTATTACAGCAGTTAACAGTTTTATATTTAACCCTGAAGTCCCTGTTTTTGTGCAGGAGATGCAGCAGTTCTATCCTTGGACCCGCAGTTTATTTTGAAAATCCGGCCTTTGGTTCCAGAACGAGAGTCTTACTGAATGGCTTTTCTTTGTTACTCACTAAAAGAACGGGTACTAAGAGAATAAGCTAAATTAAATCTGTATTTGGTGTGACCAGCGCCGAGTCTTTAAGGCTGTTTGAAGCATCTTAGAAAACTCGCTGTATTTCTTTTGTCTTCTGTCTCTTCATGTGACCCACGAGCTCACCGCTCTGTGAGGCCCGGTCCATCTGTTGCAGGACTCCTTGTTGCTTTTGTCAATAAAGGTGATTGTTAAGGAAGCTAGTTCCATGATGGGGTCCATTATCCTGCTGCACAATAATTTTGTGACCAGTCAGTTAGAATATGAGGAATATTTTTTATTTGTTCCCACACGTGGAACATGAGATCTAAGCTGGCAGTGCACTGCTCTTTGTCATCCCTGGCTGACTCATACATGCAGGCGTTCCTCTGCTGCACTGTCTTGAAAATGTCAGAATGTGACTGAGGTGAAATGAGCTGCCCTCCCGCCCGCAGTAACCTGCAGAGTATAGATTTCCCGTCAGCTCGGTTCTACTTTATCGTCTCCCGGCCTGCATCTCCTGCTCGGCAGGCTGACTTTGAACATCAGGAGGGAATTCTGAAGCAGGAGGATTAAATGCTCAGTCACTGAGCCGGTGAAATTGAGGAAGCAGATGATGAATGCATCGGAAATGTTACGGAGGAGACCGAAATGTACCTATGGAAATTCATGAACATTGCACATAAGCAAAGTAAAAGGATTTTTAAATAGTAATAGTACTGCTGTCCTGCACTTTGACACCTTTTTCTGATTTAGCATTTTTTTCCCCCCAGCCAGAACCCGCTGAGTATTTAGGGTTATTAATGCTTTCTGGGCAGTAATTTTATCTCCTTTTGTCCAGTCGGAGCTGCATTGCAGTGACCTCGGAGGCAGTGATCCTCCCTGTGTGCACTGGGAAAGCAGGAACCTGATACGTCTCCACCCATCCCAGCATCCACTCTGTCTGTGGGCCTCTCTCACTCCATCACTCTCAGAGCAGCACTTAGTCTGTGTGGTGGAGAAAATGTGAGTGGATTATAGAAAAAGATGTTTAATATTTGATCAGGACAGTTCTCCCTCAGCTGCTCGGTAATAGATACTCATAAGCTGCTTTTTTTTTTTTCTGCTTCAGCAGCCTGAAGCCCTGTTGCTTAAACGCCGCCTGTTTACTGTAACCCTACTGACTCGCATCATCTTCTTCCCATGTTTTTGTCCATGATTTGAGGTTTAAAGCTCTCAGCTGATCAGAGTATCTCCATTAGATTAATCTTCTTACATCCCTCTCTCTTCCTGCTGAGCTGGTGGTGCAGAGCAGCAGATTAGTGGAGCTGAGGAAGATATCGCCATGGCTTCCTTAAATGGCTCTTTAGGAGTCTAACTATTAAATCCCTTTATTTTTAAACTAAAAATTCCTTTTAGTACAGT
Organism: Cichlasoma orientale; assembly: GCA_034780415.1. Taxonomy (NCBI): domain Eukaryota; kingdom Metazoa; phylum Chordata; class Actinopteri; order Cichliformes; family Cichlidae; genus Cichlasoma; species Cichlasoma orientale. The sequence goes on along the minus strand of JAVDPK010002772.1, from coordinate 313,428 downwards.
TAATATTACTATTAAAGTTCAAGTCTTAACTCTGGCTGTCGTGATGTTTGCATGTATTGGTGACTCTGCCCTCCGGGTATCTGTGTGAGCGCTGCTGCTCGCAGCTCCCAGGTTCAGTTCAAAAATAACAGGAATCAATCAGACAGGTATTCTTTTAACAGCTAAAACATTTTAAAATGCATCATAAACCCATTCAGGGGTACCCCCCCCCCCCCTTTGTTTTTGCCGGCTTCATTTTAATGAACGTTTTTGAGGATCTGCCAGCGTTGCTAGGAGACAAGAGAGGCTTGCATCAGCATGGCTGCTCATTTTTCCCTCTCACCTCCGTTTACAACCCCGCCCTCCTCAGTCTCACATCTTCTCTTACCTCCCCTGTCTGTCCCCAATCAGTGCTTCACACCCATCCCTCCCTCCCTCCCTCCCTCTCCCTCTGTCTGTCTGTGTTAGAGGTGGTGATGAGTGGGTGAGCAGCAGGGAGGGAGGAGGGCACACAGTGATGTAATGCAGGAGCAGCTGACAAATCCCAATAAGCAGAGCAAGAAGAGGGGGGAAATGAGACAGAGGGGAGGAGAGGGAGGTTAGGGGAGGAGAGGCGTCTCCTGTGTAGCAGGAAACGGCAGCAGGCTGGAGGCTCGCGGCAGCGAGATGTTACAGTCCTAATCAGAGCCGAGCGCAAGAGAGGTGCTGATTGAGGGCTCCGGCAAATGGATTATGAGAGAAAGAGGACATAAAGGAGGACGATAGCAGGAGGAAGGGACGGACACAGGGAGGGGGAGCCTGGGAATAAATCGCCGCGGCCATTTGCACCACTGCAGCTCCCCGGCCTGAGCCGCTGCCTGTCTGACTGCTCAGCTTCAGCTCTCTGCCTGAACCCGCTGTCTGTGGATCTTTGCCTGTTTTATCAGCTTCCTGTTTATGTGTGTGTGTGTGCGCGCGTGCGTGCGTGCGTGCGTGTGTTTCTGGGTGACTCTCTCTGTGTGTGTGTGTCTTCTTCTCTTGCAAAAATGATGAGACAGACTCCTGCACCCCGGAAGGTACAGAACTCCATGTGATGCTCTTTTTCTGTTGGGTCGCTCATGTTGTTACCATCCTTTTTGTTTTGTTGGCAGAGCTGTTGTAAAGGTCATGTGTCCTCATTTTGTTTAAGGTGGGAATCCCACCCCCCCCCTCCCCCTTTTTTGTGTTTTTGCCCAGCCCATAGATATTCAATATTTCCAGTGTAAAAGTAGAAGTGTCTGCAGCTCAGCTGTGCTTTTTTTTGTTTAACTTAAGTTTATTTTGCCCTTGCTGTCGGTGCTCATGCTTCTACGTGTGTTTGCAGTTGTTGAGCTGTATCGTATTTATCTTTTTATTTGGCCTCATCATACGGAAGCCATGCCTTACTTACTGTGCATTGATTTCAGTCACTGGTTGCAGATGTGGCGAACAGGTAGATGGGATTTGAGTACAGCTTGTTCTGGGAACTACATGCATGGCACTGTGGCTTAAGAGTGCTGCCAGATCTCAGGTGGTATAGCTCTAAGCTGGGGCGAGTTTCTGCTGGATGGTAGAGCTCTAATCCAATAAAGAATGATAACGAGACTGAGATGGAGATGGAATCAGTGTCCCGAGGGCAGATGGTGGAAGATGATGGGATACATCAGATCATTTTGCATGAATGTGGTAGCAAGGAGACGAGTGTCTGTTCAGGCCTGCGTTACATGGTCACCTGACTAGTTTTAATGCTGAACTAATCATCATAGACTTACTTCTATATTAAGTGATAACCATAAGAACAGCCTAATATTGTTGGCTGTATATCATACATAAAGATTTATTGTAGCAGTGCCTGACTGCCGCTGTAATTTAGTGCTAATTAGTGGTAACAGAAACAATGGTTAATTGGTGCACTTGTAACACATTATAAATCCTGCCATGCCATGGAGAATGTGCAAATGTGGAGTTCAACATATTTGAAGAATAATTTTCAATATTTTTCTTTTTTTAATATATAAATAAATTCCTCTATTTCCAGGATACTTTCAAGAAAATAATCGGAACTTTAGCATGATATAGTGTCTCAGAAAAACGTGCCATGATTTTAATATTTATATTTCAGTAGCTGAATATTGACAGCCTTTCTTAGCTTTATATCATTGTGAATTCAATATGTCCCCAGTCTCTAGTCCTAGGTGTCCTATAGGACACCTAGGACTAGAGACTGGTTAGTGAGCCCCGATAACCGCATTTGCTTTGGAAAAATGTGTTTTCCCTGATTGGTTGTTGGAGGTTGCATACTGTCGCTAGGTGGAATTGGTCGCCAAGAGGCACACGGTGCTGGACCGAGCACCTCCTTGTGATTGCTATCGTCTCCAGCAAACTGTAGTTTGTATGGAAGATGCCAACCTGTCTGTAAACACTCGTCAAATACGTGCCGAGCAGTCGTGAAACTGAAGAGTGTGACGCTCATTGTGGAGGCGTTCCCAGGTTGTGTTTCAAGTTTCACTGCCCCTGGTGGACAGTTGGGAAGTGTTTGCAGACGAGTTGATGTCTTCCATGCAAACTATGGTCGGCCATGGCAACCTGTTAGCAGCCAAACCAGTCGAGGTTTTCGTTGTAGTTCCCTCTTTGTGGCCGATTTGAAGCTGGTCTGTGTGACTGAGGACTTGGTGCATAAAAGAGAGTGAAGAGAGTTACCTTGGACTCTTGTAAATTAATACTTAACACAGTTTGACTTGGTTTAACCAGTGAAACCCAGGTCTGTTATTTCAAAGTGTTTCTTTACGTGCGTCCAGCCTGGTGTGTAACATGTCTGAAGCAGATGTTGTATCAGCAGTTACCTCAGCAGTATGACTGTAATGATGCGCACTGAAATACAATGCAGTCATTGAGGTCACAGCGGCAGTACCGGTCAGTGTCCGTGTTGTTGCTGAGGCTTCGGTCACGCGGGTGGAAGAGCTGAGATCAGCTGAGACAAAAAAGATGAGCAGAGCAGAGATGTGTGTGGATGTTGGATGGTAATGGGAGAGGAGGCATTAATAGGTTTTCAACTGTGAGTAAAGTAGCAAATATTCAAGGATGCCTTAAAGTCATGTCAGCTTCATCCACTCATTTTCTCCTTGTTTTTTTTTTCTGTGATCTCCCTTTAATATGAACTTTGCCTTGAATCACTAACCCTGGCTGTTTGTTTCCTTCCCTTCCCTCCTCTCCTCTCCTCTCCTCCTGCTGCCCTCTGACCTTTACCTGCTTCCTCTCCTCCTCTTCCTCAGACCACGGCCAGAAGGCCCAAGGTGAGCCCAGTCTTCGACATTCGCCGAGTTTCCGCCTTCCGTCGGCCGATTGTGTCTTTATGTACATATTAATAACATTCATTCATAACAGGAATCATACGTTTGGTTTTGGCATAAATCATTTTCTACACACACTCTGTTGTTTGACCTGCTGCAACACTCGCTTATGTCACCTCTGCAATTTCCAACATTTATTGATCTACAATTGATTATTTCTTATCGCTGTCTATCTGCTAAACACCGGTTCCCATTGCTGTTCTTCTTATTTAATAATTTTTCTGTTACATTTCAGTACTTTAAGGTCTTAAGTGTGTGTCGGGTCATTGTGGAGGTCCACTGAATAGTGAGCTTTTTCACTGGAAATGCAGAATTGGTAATAAGAAGACAGCTAACGAACAACTTGGCCTTTCAGTTTTTAGATAAATTGAAATGTTCCTTTTCAGGTCTGAAGCATGAAGCTGCATAAACAATGAACATTAATAATTAAATGTCTGTTAATATATTGGCATTTAATAATATGCAGATGTTCAGGTCTCAGTCAGCGAAATAAAAAAATGTGTAATGATCAATAATTTAATAAAGATAAACACAAGTCCAGCTCTTATTTTTGTTGCAGTTATTTTCCATTGTAGGTCATTGGATAGAGAAGCTAAATTTACAGTACTGTGCAAACTGTTGGGCCAGCCCTCATTTCTTTGTATTTTGCAAGGAAAATGGGTGCAGTGATTTACTGAAACATGCAAACATAGATGGAAATGAAGCATATGAGGCAGAAACAGAGCTTACAGTTCTAACGAGCTTGAAATATTTGGTGTGACCACCTTCCGTCCTTCAGCACAGCCTGAACTCTCTCCTTTAGTCCTCAGGAACAGTTCTGCAGGCTGTGAGGAGGCCAATCCACGATTGATAGTGTTCCACGCTATCCAAGTATGCTTTTATTGCATTAGCAGTGTGTCTGGGATCATTGGCATGTTGAAAAGTGAATCTGCTGCCAATCAGATGCTTTCCAGATGGTATTGCATGGTGGATCAAGATCTGGTGGTGCTTTTCTATGTTCATGATTCTGTAACACCGATGGCTGAAATACAGCCTCGGGCCATGACAGATCCTCCGCCGTGTTTGACAGCACCAAGAATTTCACATTTGGATTCATCACCCCATCAAATCTGCTGCCAATGACAAACTTTGAAAGAGCTTCAGAGAGCCTGGAGAAGTAGTGCTCACAGCCAAAGTCTGGCTCAAAATATAAAGAAATGAGGGGTGGCTCATTTCCACAGTACTGTCAGCCAGTATAGAAATGAATCATGATCCAGCTGTGCAGATATCTCACGGTACCTGTAAACATCATATCCTGAACCTAAGTAATAACAGCTCTAAAACTGTCAGGCTAAAAAACTACAATCGTTAAATGCAGTCAGCTTTCAGAGGGACCTCTGTTTTTGGCCTCCTTCACATTATCCAGCAGTGATTTTCTCTCTGCTGCTTTGACTCCTCCAGCAGCCCAGCAGGCCTGCAGGTGGGAAGGGGGCTGCGTCAGGCTCAGCTTCAGCCTCTGCTGGGGAGATGAGCAGCAGCGAGCCCAGCACGCCGGCCCAGACCCCCCTGGCTGCTCCAGTCATCCCCACCCTCCACTCCCCTGGAAACCCTCCAGCCCCCATCCCCAGCAAGGTCAGTACGTGTCAGTATCAGAGGTTCTGTTCACCCTGCATGTGACGGGTCCAATGTGTTTCATTCAGTGCTTATAAATGTATTTATTTTTATTTTAGTGTTTATTGACTCTTTGTGACGGCAGCTTCTGTGACGGCACTGACATGTTTGTGTTGATGAGCAAAGCCTGCTTCAAAAGGCGTTACCATAGTTGCATGAATTCATTCATATATTTTTTAAACAGGGTTTGAAGGAGATGTGGCGGGCTCGTGTATAACCCACACGAGCGCAGGACTAAAATCAGACACCTTCTCGCCATCGCTCCTCTAAATTTAAATGTATTTGTTGACACAGCTGTCACTTTGTATCGACGTCACCCAGCAGAGTTAAATCTGAACGCAGCTGGAAGCCCGAAATGCTGCTTGGGTCACATGACAGAAAAATCTGTAAAGCAACACGAAAAAATTCACGACGTTCACCTTTTGTGACTCATCCGTATGTTTATGCACTGGTGACCAACTAATCCACCAAGATCACGGAAGAGTGTGTTCAGCAGGACCTTTGTGGTTCGTTCAGCACACGTAGAACTCAGCTGTTGGGTTCCGATTATTCTCGTGCTGAGTTTGTGTCTCGTTTGTTGATGAGAACCAACGTGCACATTCAGTTGTATTTAAATGCCGAATATTCTCACATTCACTTTTTTGTAAAAATCAGCTTCAGTCTGGTTATTAACTTGAAGGTGGGGATAATTGGACTAATTGGTATTTTATCCCTTCAGGAGGACGTTGCTGTGGAAACACAGGTGCAGCAAGGTGGTGTGATGTGATGCTTTTGCACTTGACATTGAAGAGTTGTTCTTCTCTCACTAACATGTTAATAAGCAGAGGTGTGACTCCTCTAACCTGAGTGTGTGCAGTGACTCCGTCTTCAGAGAGGAGTGTGATTATGTGTGTGTGTGTGTGTGTGTGCACGCATCATAAATTTGATGTATGATATAAAGCATGCATGTGCCTTCTTTCCACAGGTGATTTTTCTGCAAGTGTGAAAAGATCAAAGTGCTGCCAACACAAGGAGACGGCTTTAAACCTGATCCACTGCTTTCACTCTTCACTCTGAGGCTCATTAAAGAGAAATTATTCAAGAAACTTTTAAAAAAGGAAGTTAGTGCTGGAGCAGGGTTGAAGCCTCCTTTTGTGTGCGTTTGAGTGCTTTCACTTTTTTGATGTGAGATTATTTAAATCTCACGTTTCTCTCCATCACGTCCACGTGACTGTTGTCCAGGAGGAGGAGGCGTTGCGTGCTCAGGTGAAGGACCTGGAGGAGAAGCTGGAGACCCTGAAGATGAAGCGCACGGAGGACAAAGCAAAACTGAAGGAGCTGGAGAAGCACAAGATCCAGCTGGAGCAGCTGCAGGAGTGGAAGACCAAGATGCAAGAGCAGCAGGCCGAGCTGCAGAAACAACTCAAGGAGGCCAAGAGGGTAAGGAGCCGCAGATGGAGGGGGGATGCACTGTAGATGCTCAGGATCAGCTGAGAAAAGAGTTTATAAGATTACCACTACTCTTTGTGTTTTTCTACAACAGATGGAGCCGACTAGCTTCCTAAGTCATACTTACATTTTGTTAATTACAAAACCCTTCGTGGCCAGACTGCTGCTCATGCAGGTGACCTGCTGAGATCTTATTCCAGCAGTTGTCCTCTGAGCTCATTGGGTCAGGGCCTCTAGACTGGTCCACAGTCTTATTTTAAATCCACGGGTTTTGAGGTTGCAGCACCTAAAACGTATCCAATCAGATCGGCTGAAATCATTTTTATAGGTTAGCTTTTTCTTCACCTTTTGCAGTTCATACCAAATGTGTGTATGAAAGTATGTACAGTGATGGCAAAAAGAAAGTACACCCTCTTTAAATGAGAAGGTTTTACATAATTAAAATAATTTGGTCCTTAGTAGGTCTTAAAATTAGGAAATACAACTGGAGATGAATTACAAAACGTGACATCACACTGTGTCATTATTTATTTAATAAAAATCAAGCTAAAATGCTTCCACAGGAATTAAGAGAGAAGGTAGCAGCTGCTACTTTCCCTCTTAATTATGTGGAATTATTATTAAATGAACTGATTTTAGAGGTTAAATAGTAGGAATGAAAACAAATGTATTACATAAATATAAACAAATACAGTACATTACTGGTATTAAACGAGGAAAAAAGTAGATGATTGGCATCTTTGAAACGAAGCTGAAGACTTTTCTGTGTGTAGGAGGCCAAGGAAGCCCTGGAGGCGAAGGAGCATTACATGGAGGAGATGTCGGACACGGCGGATGCCATCGAGATGGCGACGCTGGATAAGGAGATGGCTGAGGAGAGAGCAGAGTCTCTGCAACTGGAGGTGGACTCCCTCAAGGAGAAAGTGGACGAGCTCACCATGGACCTGGAGATCCTCAAGCACGAGATTGAGGAGAAAGGTGCTGAAGAGCTGACGTTACTGTTGCATATGCTGTTATTCTTAGACACGTGCAGGTCACGTTTCTGATAAATCTGTGCATGCGTAACAGTGTAGCACCTCAGCAGTGTTCACAGCAGATCCAGATGCACGTCACTAATATATGTGAACCATCAGTGCAAAGACTGAAGTTTGAACTTGGGTTTAGGGAATATGAGCATGGAGCAAAACGAAAACATTCTCACGCTTTGATCGTGAGCTTTACTTACTTAATCCTGTAAAGATGAACCGCGAAATAACTGCCGGAAAATTCATTTTCCATTTTTGAGTGTTTGAAATGTTGTCCAATTTATTCAGGTGGAGAAAAAAAATGAAACTGATGATGTAGAAGTCTCAAAAACATATCAAAGTGATATACTTGGCATTAAAGGGTTCACTTGTATTTAGGACGTTTCTCGTAAGGTGGGTGGAAATGCTGTGAGCTGTTGGTGTGCAGTTTTTATAGTTTTCTTTAGAGCTGCAGGTGGACCTAAGAGTGACCAGAACCAGCTCTGAAGAACGGTGCAATTCATTTAATTAAAACGAGACATTTATTCATAAATTTTTTAAACTGCTCAGTTTAGCTTTGTGTTTGGGTTTGTGTCAGGCTCAGATGGTGCTGCCTCCAGTTACCACGTGAAACAGCTGGAAGAGCAGAACAGCAGGTTGAAGGAAGCTCTGGTCAGGTAGGTCTGCTGACGTCTGCAGGATTATACTGAACTGGACTTGAATTCAGAACTTTACCACCCGTGCGTATTTTCTGTGTATAGGATGCGTGACCTGTCTGCGTCAGAGAAGCAGGAGCATGTGAAGCTGCAGAAGCAGATGGAGAAGAAGAACGTGGAGCTCGACACTCTGAGGAGCCAGAAAGAGAAACTGCAGGAAGAGATGAAAGCCGCAGAAAGGACCATTGACGAGCTGAAAGAGCAGGTAAGTGGACCTCTTGGCTGAGCAGCATCTTTTTTGACTTGGCACACTGTAAAGGAGGGGAAAGGTAGCCCCCCGGCCTGTGATCTTCTGATTGGTGGGTCAGGTAACAGCAGAGAAACAATTTGTGGATGTGCTCTGTTTCAGGTGGACGCAGCCTTGGGGGCAGAGGAAATGGTGGAGACACTGACAGAGAGGAACCTGGACCTGGAGGAGAAAGTCAGGGAGCTAAGAGAGACCGTCACAGACCTGGTGAGTGAGAATCAACCAAAAAAACAAATAAACAAGGTGACAGTTGGGGCAGGTTTGAGTATGGGGTGTCTGCGGGCCATTCAGTCTGTGCACAACCGCAGCGAGAGCTCGGTCCGTATAGCCGGTAATAAGTTGGACCCGTTTCCTGTGGGTGTTGGACTCCGTCAGGGCTGCCCTTTGTCACCGATTCTGTTCATCATTTTTATGAACAGAATTTCTAGGCGTAGCCAGGTGGTGGAAGGCTTCTGCCTTGGTGGCCTCAGAATCTCATCTCTGCTCTTTGCAGATGATGCGGTCCTGTTGGCTTCATCAGGTGGTGGCCTCCAGCTCACAGTGGAAAGGTTCCCAACTGAGTGTGAAGCAGGTGGCAGGAGAATCAGCACCTCTAATTCTGAGGCCATGGTCCTCAGCTGTAAAAAGGGTGGAGTGCCCACTCTGGCTCAGGGACCAGTTGCTGCCCCAGGTGGAGGAATTTAAGTATCTCTGGGTCTTGTTCATGAGTGATGGGAGAAGAGAGTGGGAATGTCTCAGTGTCCCCCTGGATGAGTTGGAGGAGGTGGCTGGGGAGTGGGAGGTCTGGGTTTCTCTGCTTAGGCTGCTGCCCCCAAAACCCGGCTCCAGATAACCGAAAGAAAATGAATGGATGGATTTTCCAGTTCAGTGATTACAATGGCTTCATTGTAAGTGTATAAATAGTCCTGTATTACAGTGAACCTGGACTCACACACCTGTAGAAACAGACATACTGCTCCTTGTAGGTGTCTCGTCCCAGTTGGCGGCTGGCAATCTTTGAGTAGGGATGGTTTCTGTTAGACCTGAGAGAAACAGAAGCAACATAAAAAGACAATTTCCTGCCAGGTTACATGAAAATATTGTAAATGAAAGATATCTAATTCCTATATTATCTCTCTTTTCTTAAAGAAATAAATCCCTGCAGGGCACTCACTCAGCTTTGTTCAGTTCTTGAAGTAACGTTTCCATGGCTTCGCCGCTCTTATCCACCACCTCCAGCATGAAAATCAGACTGTAGCGAGATATGATCTGGAGGAAACACGCCATTAAAATGCTGCACATTTTATCATTGATGTTGTCCATCAGAGCTCTGTGGTGAAATCATTATTACCTTGGTGAGGTGTTTGATCACATTCTTGTCATGGACTTTTTTCTGTCCCAGGTTCTTCCCATTAAAGGCTGCTATCTTCATTCTGACTGGGATCTGACAGAACACACAGTGTGAGACAGTTTGTTCAAACTGCTGCAGAATCCAAACTGAGGAAGACAATGAGGAAGTGCAGCAGAAAAAGAAGAAACTGAGGTGAAGAAGGAGAAACTACAGAGATCCACGATGTCCAAACGAGATTTTATTATGAATTCAAAAAGAGGGAAACAAGCAGAGCCAGCTGCAAACAGCTGCTGTGTTTTAAACATGTTAGCAGCCGTGTTCATTTAACTGTTACATAATATCTGTAACTGTTAACAGACAGCTCACCTGTACCTGTGGATCATAGGTTGCAATGGGTTAATGAATTTACAGCTCTCTGCAGAGCTCATCATACAGTCTCTGTCACCTCTGTATGACAGATTATTCGAATGGGTCCAAATTTAAAATGAACGGAGAGCCTAAACGCACTGTTTTATTTTCTGTATATTTTTAGATTATTTTAGATTATTATATTTTTTATTTAGAAAGTTTGACTTTCTATTGCATGGCACTGAACAGGAGTGGCCCTCCAATCTCATTGTACAGCCTGTATAATGACAATAAAGGCATTCTATTCTATTCTATTCTATTCTAGACTGGTCTGAATAATCCACAGCAGGAATAATGACAGCTCGGGTTGTTTCGTTCATTATCCACGGGCTGTAATAAAAAGAGGGCGGAGAGTTATTAATAATTACAAGGCCCAGTCAAATTACTCTCTGCCGTCCAAAACCGGAATCCTGGTGCTGCGCCTGCGCAGTGGTGGTCACTTTGAGCGGTTTTAACACTCACTTCAGTTCTTTGTTCGCCCTTGTCTGCGGACCAATAACAGCACAGACCGGCTGTACCGGCCGTACCGGACCTGTGACAGTCTGACCCAGAGGCTGAACCAGAATTTCCCCAGAACCAAAAGGTCGACTCTCAGGCTCCCCGACGCCCAAACAATTACACAAAGAGGAACACTGTTTTAGAGAACACAGCCCAAAAATACGAGAACAGAAACAAGAAGCCAAAAACAGATCAAGCAACAGTGAAATCGTGATTTACACTCAGTGTAGAAACTGTGTGCAACCTCATCATAATTCATCTATCTACTGTCATGTGAACGCGCTCGTACCCACACCGGGAAAGCCAGTTTAACTTAGAGAGCTGTCCCGATGCCGGCGTAAGTGATGCGGGTGAAGGAGGACAGGTGAAGCCACCGTGTGCTCACCTGGATTCATTCTGAGCAGATCTGAGCTCAGCACCACCTCTTTCATGTTCAGACATGACCCCTGCAGCTGCCACTGTCTCTGTGCACCCCCCCCCCCTTACAAACACACCAAGCTATACATACAACTTCAGGTTACTATATTTATGCCAGTCTGATCGATCACAGTCATTGATCACAGTCACTGATCAGATCACAGTCATTGGTCAGACTGATATAAAGGGCAGCAGCTGAGCCACCGTCGGCACACACAGCTCTGAGGGATCTTCCAGGAATGGTGGCGCTTTCTTTCGAAGAACTGTCAGGACAGTGGGCGGAGACTTCATACCTGTGGCTTTGAATATATAACATAACCTGGAGCAGGGTATGCTCGCAGCATAAGTTACTATGGCGGTGAACCCAGGTAAGAAGTGAACCACCTTCCAGTACAGAAACCCTGAAGTTACCTTGGTGAGATGAAAGCCTGCCTCGGACTCGCTCCACCTGAGAGCGGCAGGTATAAAGAGGCCGCATCAGCCGTGGAGCCGAGCATCCTCACATCCTGTTAAAGTGTGCGCGGAGAACAATGATGTGAACATTTGGCGAACAGTGTAACGTTGGTGACATGATGCAGACCCAGAGACACTGCAGCTGCTGCGTCCTGTTTAAACTGCAACAAGCAGTGAAATGAATTTATTTCCTGGTTCGAGGGTCCTGAAAAGTTAGTCTGCGACACACCTGTCTGCCCGCCAGCAGCTGTAAAATACACAAGTTACATGAAGATCCTAAAGCGAGCACCTGTTTACTCCAGGTGAAATCAGCCAACCCGCAGCAAGAGAATGAAAGACGTACCGCGTGAAGAGGAGGCTTCCGAGGAAGAAGAAGAAGAAGAAGAGGCGATGCAGACCGAGGCTGATGCGTCGAGCTTCTGAAGATGTTTCGAAACTCCGCTCCGGGGTGCGCTTCAAAACACAGACATCACGTGACCGTGCACAATAAAAGCTTGGGCGCGTTTCAACAAGTGGCTTACCTGCAGCTTCCAGACAGGCGAGGCGCCAGAATTCACCTGGCTCACCTGGCCTGTAATTACTGAAGGAATGTTTTTGATACTGCCGCTTATTTATTACAATGTATAATCCATTATTATTATTTAATAACCCAGTTTATTACAGCGCGAGTATAAATGAACCAAACAATCATTAGTTTTGCTGCGGGCGGTGACATCCTCTCAGACACCAGCATCCACAGTGTGATCAGCTCCTCCTTCTTTCTGCTGTTTTTCCGTGTCTGTGGGATTCTCACACACCTGTGTTCATAGTTACTGATAATTTGGGATAATACCGCTTTATTCATAAAGCACTTTAAAAACAACAGCAGGGCTCAGCAAAGTGCTGTACAGTAACATCAAACATCACAGCCTCATCGATATGTGGCGATAACCAAACTGGCCAGCAGGTGTCGCTGTGGTTTTAGGTTATTTTGAAAGCTTCAAACAATCCAGGTGAGTTCTACACGGTCTTTATGAGGTACCAAGAAGAACAAGTTTATTCTCACACATTCAGTCTGCATTTAAACCATCAGCACAACATGACAGAACACACACAGGGAGCAACTGGGGGGTTAAGGGCCTTGCTCAAGGGCCCAGAGTGGTGCTAATGAGAGGTGGCAGCACTTAACCCTCACCACCTCAGTATTCCCATCCCAGTCTGAGGGTCCTCTGAGGCTTTCCCTCAATAGTTTTTCAATCCATCCAAGGTCAGAAATCCAAGTTTATCGAGTACACACCAGGATTCAAACCAGCATCCTCTTCCTTTCCTCTAGTCCACCACTCCCCAAAATCTCCCAGTCATTGACATGAAAAATGTCCTTTAAAGAGAGGGGGCAGCAGAAATCGGAGCAGGCATCTGAAGTGGCCAAAATGGACCAGATTGGTTATAATGTGGTCATAAAGATGTTTGCAAAACAGCTCATTGCTTCGTTTGATGTGTAAGAAAGCCTGCAGACAGCAGTCTGTTTACCGAGTGGAAAGGGCCTTAATCAGTGCTTTCAGGGGTAAATCAGGGCCATATCTGTACCACCAGTAAGGTGGCGTTTCTGACACTGCTCTTCAGATCCCTCCGGTAAACACACGGAAAGCTCCCGGACCGGATAACGTCCCGGGTCGTGCTCTCACAGCATGCACTCATGAATGTCTTCTTTAAGCTCCCCCTGCTCTCGTCTGTAGTCCCCTCATGCTTTCTTTCCCCTTTGTTTGGAGTAGTGGAAATGTGTGTTTTTATGTTACTCAGGTGCTTTTATTTTAATCAAAATCAAGATATTCCCAAACTTGGGAACACTTCAGTGTTTTGGGGTCTGAGAACAAAGTCAGTACTGAGCAACAGGCTACAATAACCGAGGCATGTGGCTGCTCTGTGACCTGCAGCAAATCTGCAAGGATGAGACGAGGATCTCAGTCCTCTCTCAGTGTCCTGGTTCTTTATGCTGCATTTTTATGGAACACATTTTCTGAGAGTGAATCCAAAAATCTATCTGCAAGAGCAATGAGCTAATGGCCGAAAAGGTTCTCCAACTGAGGGTGCCACTCAGCAAAGCATGAATATTATAAACATAAAACTTTCTTACTGAAGAACTGATCCTTGGGGGTGGAGCCTATCCCAGCTGTCATAGGGTGAGAGGGAGGGTACACCTGTACAGGTCACCAGCCTGTCGCAGGGCCAACACAGAGAGAGACACAACCATTCACACTCACTCACTAACCGGAGTACCCGGAGAACCCACGCAGTACAAAGTACCCTTCAGAATACACGGCACACGCAACAGCAGCTGAGCTGGTACAACAAACGTGATGCTCACCTGACAGCTGAGCTTAGATTCATCACTTAAAGGTTCTGAAATCATATCAGCAGGTAAAACCATAAATGTCTGCATGCAGATGGTTTCCTGACACTGCTCGAGCTTTCCTTATGGAAGTGAAGGATGTTGTGATTTTGTATCATGTTCAGAGACTCTTCGATATTATTGTCGTCTTTCAGGCAGCAGAAACGAGCCTCCATCTTTCTGCCTCCCACACAAACATTCCATACAGGATGATTTTTCCACGTGCACAAATCAAACCTTCTCACCTTCCACAAAAAACCGTGGTTACAGCTGACCGGTGGCTCAGGGTCATCCTACTAATAGGTCAGTGGCTCCACCCCCCCAGTCTGCATGTTCAGGTATCCTTGGTGAAGAACCTGAAGCCCTAGCTGACCCCCATGCGTCCCCTGGAGTGGGTGAATGGATGAACGAGGCTCACGGCCCATTCGAGGACCCCAGCCCACCCACCCACAGATCTTATATAAAACCAAGACACTGAAAATGGTTTTAATATTAACAGCTATTTAATTACATCAAATATGGAAAACAGCATTCACAGTTTGATTATACGGCTGGAATAAACCTGCGTACAATCACTCCATTCATGGTTAAGGCAGGAACTATTTTACTACATAAAACATTTATTCACGCATCATTAAACACGTGAATTATCCAAAGCAGTCATGCTGGGTGTCACTGAGAGGACACGAGGGTTTGTTCCAGCCCGACCTGCTTCACCGCTCCCGTCGAAGCCGATCGAAGCGTCAGGACGACCTCTGAGGAGATTTCAGAGGAGGTGGAATGTTTCTGGAGCAGAGCATTATGGGAAGAGAGGAAGGATGGTGGGCATGTGGAACTGTAAAACCAAACAGAAATGGTGGCGTGGGTCTAAAAACGTTTTTAAACGTTAAAGGAAAAACCAGCAGAGATTCTTCATCCGCGAGCCGCAGCGTCTCTTTCCCTCTAACGAGCTCTCCTGGGTGGTTTTTGGCTGAAGCAGGAACCCAACTCGGGCTGAAGCCCAAAGGTCTGATCGCGGCCCCGGATCCATCCTGTCTGGTTTCCAGTCCAAATGTCCAGCATGTTTATTCGTTCATCTTTGAAGGCCGGGGTCGTGATAGTGTGTGTGTGTGTGTGTGTGTGTGTGTGTGTGTGTGTGTGTGTTAATTGGAGCGTCACTGCTC
>JAVDPK010002772.1:262290-291673 GCA_034780415.1 Cichlasoma orientale | reverse complement strand
AGGGCCCCCCCCCCCCCCCCCGGCATGCATTTGTAGGAATGAGGTCTGAGAAAATTGAAGTGCCCTGTTTGCTGACTCATTTCATTAATACTATCATTAATATGCATGTGGTGCCCCCTGGTGTTTGTTATCACCGCAGCTTCTGTTAGATTAAAGCCCTCCTTCGGTGTCCATCGACCCGATCACTGATCAAATGGTCCTACAGAAGAAACTCGTCCAGCCCGTCTCAGACCACAGTAATGACTTGCAGTCATTAAAAAGTGATAAAAATGTCCGAAAGCATTTAACCTCAGTTATTGCATTTACTTGTGTTGTGTTTCTAGCAGTGACTGCATCAGGCTGTTTGTTAGGAATGAGCTGCAAAATATTAATAATAATAATTAATAATAATTATCCCACAGACATCAGGTGATCTAGAAATACCACAGTGACAGTTTTCAAAAATGTAAAAACAGGAGGTGACCCTGTTTGTTGGTGATTGTTTACATCGTGCAGGAAGCTATAAATGAAATGAACGACGAGCTGCAGGAGAACGCCAGAGAGACCGAGCTGGAGCTGAGGGAGATGCTGGATCTGGGAGCGGCGAGGGTCCGAGAGTCCGAGAAACGAGTTGAAGCCGCACAGGAGACCGTAGCCGATTACCAGCAGACCATCAAGAAGTACCGCGAGCTCACAGCTCACCTGCAGGTACAGAGAAAACGAGTAACCCCGTTCTGAGTTCTGATCTGTTAATCACACGATCGTGTCCTACAAACCTGATCGTTCTCTCGTGTTTGCCGCAGGAGCTAAACAGAGAGCTGACCAGCCAGCAGGAAGCCTCAGCAGAGCTGCAGCAGCAGCCGCCAGCAGAGATGTTTGATTTCAAGATTAAGTTTGCGGAGACGAAGGCCTACGCCAAGGTCAGAAACAATAACAGGGTTTTGATCTGAATGTTAAGAAGCTCTCATCCTCTTTTCACGGGCTCTAGGTTGTCTTTGGGTTTAGAGGCCAAAAACTTTAAACTTAAAGTTCTTCTGATTTTTAACTCTGGAGTTAAACCAAAGATTTAAAGTCATGTTGGTGTGTGTGCATGTGTGTGCGTGTGTGTGCTTCAAGGCTATTGAGATGGAGCTGAGGAAGATGGAGGTGAGTCAGGCCAACAGACACGTTTCTCTCCTGACCTCCTTCATGCCGGAGTCCTTCCTCCGTCACGGTGGAGACCACGACTGCATCCTGGTGTTGCTGCTCATTCCCAGGCTCATCTGCAAGGTAAACAGCACTGCACCTCGTAGGCTTGGAGGTGACTCAAATACAAAGATGAATAGTTGTGGCTGAGCGGGAAGAAGAGCCTTTTTCTCCGTGAAGTTTAACCACGTATGTGTTCCTGTCTGTGCGTCCTTTAGGCCGAGCTGATCAGCAAGCAGGCGCAGGAGAAGTTCGAGTTGAATGAGAACTGTGTGGAGCGAGCCGGCTTAAAGGGAGCCGTCGGCGAGCAGCTGAGCTTTGCGGCCGGTCTCGTCTACTCGCTCAGTCTACTGCAGGCCACGCTGCACAAATACGAGCAGTACGTTCCACCACGGACTCTAAAGATAAACAGCCTGAAATATGATTGATGCATTTCTGTTTTTTAAAGTTGTAAATGTATTTTCAGTGTGAATCCAGTCTGTGCAGTTCCTTTATGCTGACTTCCTGCATACACTCTGCATGTGCTTGTCAGAGCTCTGGCTCAGTGCAGCGTGGAGGTCTATAAGAAGATCGGCTCTCTGTACCCGGAGATGAGCGTCCACGAGCGATCTCTGGATTTCCTCATTGACCTGCTGCACAAAGACCAGCTGGATGAGACGGTCAACGTGGAGCCGCTCACCAAGGCCATTAAATATTATCAGGTACACACAAACACACAGTTGTACATGATTGTTGCAGTTAAATATAATTATACTTGTTTTTTTTACATAAATACTAATAGCAGAATACATCATTTAAAAAAAGTTGTAATAAAAGAATTTTCCATTCAAATGTGAAAATGTCCGATAGTGGCCCTAATTGTCCTTATTACAGTATATGGTACTGTATTCTATTACATTTCAGCACCTGTACAGCATCCACCTGGCAGATCAGAATGAGGACTGCACCATGCAGCTGGCTGATCACATCAGAGTGAGTACCAGCACCACCATCGGGCTCTGAGGAATCTGTAGGAACTCTATAAAGCACGTCTTCAGCTTTGACTCTGTACCTGCTTCTTAAAGAGAACCGTCTTCACTAGTTTCTCGTGGCTCATGTTCCTGTGCAGTTTACCCAGAGTGCCTTGGACTGCATGGCCGTGGAGGTGGGTCGTCTGCGGGCGTTCCTGCACGCGGGTCAGGAGAAGGCCGACCTCGCCGTACTGCTGAAGGATCTGGAGACGTCCTGCAGCGACATCAGGCAGTTCTGCAAGAAGATCCGTCGCAGAATGCCGGGAACTGACGCGCCCGGCATCCCATCAGCGCTCAACTTTGGACAGCAGGTAACCGCGGTGACCAAACTGGCCCCTTTAAAAAAAAAAAATCAGTTTTTCATTTCAGTCAATGTTCCTTGTGTTGTTGTTGTGTTCCCACAGGTGTCAGACACCCTCTCAGACTGCAGGAAACACCTGACCTGGGTGGTGGCGGTCCTGCAGGAAGTGGCGGCCGCCGGCGCTCAGATGATGTCGCCTCTCGGTGAACAGGAGGGGCTGTCGGCCGTCAAACTGGAGGACGTGGCGTTCAAGGCTGGAGAACAAGTATGTACATTAATACTTGTCAGAAATGTTGGCAATGATACCAGAACAGGCTCACATGACCTGACCGGGTCACAAGAGCTGCAAGACACTGTTTAGCTTCAGGAAAGCTTTTTGTAGCAGAACATCCTTTAGTGTCCTCGGTTCTGTCTGAGCACTCATGGACTGTACACGGACCGCCTTCTGGACAATCATGCTTGTATTTTCAGATCTATGGGTCGCAGGGTGCCAACCCCTACGAGTATCTGCGGCAGTCCTGTAGCATCGTCATAGCAACCATGAACAAGATGGCGACTGCTATGCAGGAGGGAGAGTATGACTCAGAGAAGCCTCAAAACAAGGTAATTAGCACAGTGTGAGGTCACTGTGCAGGTGCGTCAGTATTTTAGTTCTGGCTTGTGTCTTCGTGATCGCAGATTATTATTTTCACATCACTCTGATTTTAATTCCAGAACCCTCCCCCAGTGGACGTGCGAGCAGCGGCTCTTCGAGCAGAAATCACGGACGCAGAAGGACTCGGCTTGAAGCTGGAGGACAGAGAAACGGTCATCAAGGAGCTGAAGAAGTCTCTCAAGATCAAAGTACGGTGATGCACTGAGCTGCTGAAACATGCAGCAAAATAACAACACAAACAGAAGTGCTGAAGTGGAAGATGGGTTATATTTATCTGCATCTGCAGTTCATGTGTAATTGTGTTTTCTGAATTGGCATGAGAAGAAACTTTGTGTAAATCAGTGTCCACGCCTGTCCACTCTGATGGAATCAGCTCCAAACTATTTTAAGAAGAGTAACACACCCTGCAGAGGTACCGTGTTTGTTGTGTGACTCGTGGGTTTGTGTGTTTTTCAGGGAGAAGAGCTGAGCGAAGCGAACGTCCGTCTCAGCCTGCTAGAAAAGAAGCTGGACAGTTCATCCAAAGATGCAGACGAACGCGTTGAGAAGATCCAGACTCGACTGGACGAAGCCCAGACTCTGCTGAAGAAGAAGGAGAAGTAAGAATGTGTGCTGTCGATTGCGGAGTTCACGTAGCGGAGTAGATCTACAGCTGTGTGACACTGTCCTCTTCCTCAGAGAGTTCGAGGAGACGATGGACGCTCTGCAGGCCGACATCGACCAGCTGGAGTCGGAGAAGGCCGAGCTGAAGCAGAGAATCAACAGTCAGTCAAAGATGACCATCGACGGGCTGAGAGGAACCGGGCCGTCAGGAATCGCTTCCATTGTTACAGGAATGGCTGGAGGTAAGTGCAGGCCAAAAACAAGAGTGAAGAAGCTGCATAACCACATACAGATGTAGCTCTGATCCCAGCTGCTCTCGTTTTGGTGGCGTTCTGGTAATAAGTAAATTTGCAAATTACACTTTAAACCACCTGACATGTAATCAGACTGCAAAGGATTCATTCAGAATTTTCAGTCTCTGTGTGGTTATCAGTTTAACAGTTTAATTCCTTAAGTCTCATCTCTCTCTGTATAACTCTGCTTTAATTCCTCTTATTTCACCTACTCGTTTTTCAGAGGAACAAAAAGGTATCCGCCTGCTTGTATCGACATCTGTGATGATGCATGTTTTTTTGTTTGTTTTAAGTTGGTTACTTGAGCATGATTTGAGGGGAGCTAAACATGTTTTATTTAGGTCCTGATAATAAGACCAATTCACTAAACCAGGAAGTATGAATCTGTTGGGTCAAACAGGACCCAACAGATTCATACTTCATATATATATTCATATATATATATGTGTATTGTTTTGGCACACCATCTCCTCCCTGCATGCTCTTAAGGAGATCTGTCAAGTTAGTTACCATCTTAACTGGTTGCCTTTAGCCAGTCATCATTACTGGCAGTCTCTAGTCTAAGCTCTGGCATTCAGCATACTAGTTATTACTACCCAATCTTGGAGTGTGGGGGTGAGGAAATCTCCCCCCTGACCTGTCGTCCTGGCTCCCCCTTGCCGTAGCATTAGTGTTGTACCACGTCAGCCACAAGTTGATTCAGCATCAGTTTGTTGGGTTTCAAAGAATCTATCGAATCTATCTATCATGTAACCCCTCTTGCTGGGATTCCCACAGTTCCCGGTTCTCATCCATTTATGCAGTAACCTTCTAGTTCCACCTATCGTCACTTGTTAATCTGAGCTTCAATCATGTATCTCTCACTCATAGGTAGTCTGGTCGGGATTTGAACCCCCGACCTCCTGCTCCAAAGATAACGCTCCATAGCGTTACCACTACGCCATTCCAGCGTGTGCATAATGACTGCCTAAAAATAACGTTGGAACACTAACTAATATAAAGTCTTAGAATATATGAAATTTGGGGTTTTTTTTAAGGCTAATTTTAATATTGTAGCTGATAAAGTTGGAGCTCATTTTTACTGTTTATAGACTGGTGTTAGCCTAGTTTAAACCTGCAGCAAAATGCAGTTCACTCACCAGTTTGTTTTAGAAAGTCTTCTGCAGTTTGATGTTTTCCATCAGTGTGGAGTGTGCATGTTAGAGGAGCGCTGTTATTTATTTTTTCCTGTGCAAAGCTGTGATCAGAGGGTAAAATAATGTACACATGCAGCCAACACAGGTTGAGATGAGATCAGGTGTTCATAAGGTGTTCCTGTTCTCGCCCACAGCCAACATGATGCCTGGCGTTGGCGCAGGTTCGGGCGCACAAGTGATCGACTCGCCTCTGCTGACTCAGCAGATCGAAGCTCAGAGGCTCTGCATCAAACACCTGAAGAACGCCAACAACAGGCTGAAGGTAACAAATGTCTCTCCACCACCTCAACATGTGACGGATGCAAAGGTGACATCACACTGCTGACACTATAGAGGTCAATGGACCTGCAGCCACACATGGAAACCCCAATAAGGAGTGAAATTATTAAATACAAAAAAAATCTAGTAAAAAAATACATTTTTAACGGTGTGGGTCAGTCCAGTTTTAGATTGTCAAAGCTGTCATTTTGGCTTCTAAATAGTTTTTATTTACTAGCAGCATGTTTTCCCCTGCAGGCCGAGAAGATGCGCGCTCAGCTCGCCTCGCTGCCTCCTCTCAACGTGACCAAGCTTCCTTCAAGAGACGGACGTCCTGAAGTGCTCTCCAGCGCCCTCTACCGTAAGACCGACCAGCTCCTGGAGACTCTGCTGCAAATGAGCGCCAACGTCAAAGTGGTGGACATCACTGGAAAATCTCCCGGTATGCGACTAGTTTGACTTCTTCGCCAAAACATTTGAAACAAATCCAAACATTTGTCTGGAGATTGTTCTGAGCTAGAAGAAACGAATTTGTCAAGTCCAGTTTATTTCTATAGCACATTTAAAACTACAGCTGGTGACCAAAGTGCTGTACATCTAAAATAATCAAATAACAGAAAACATAAAATAAGAAAACCTGAGCAAAAACAACACAATAGTTTGACACAAATTTGAAAAAATGATTGTTTTAGCCGGTGCTTTAGTAAAGAGT
Source organism: Cichlasoma orientale (assembly GCA_034780415.1). NCBI lineage: Eukaryota > Metazoa > Chordata > Actinopteri > Cichliformes > Cichlidae > Cichlasoma > Cichlasoma orientale. The sequence goes on along the minus strand of JAVDPK010002772.1, from coordinate 285,481 downwards.
GAAAGAGGCCAGGTGACACCTCTCAGTTAGTAGTGGGGGTCCAAACCATGTGAACTCTGGGACATCCCAAAATATACTCACTAAGCCTTCATATGGAATGTTGATTTCAAAGGTAAATACAGCTGGAAATCATCTGCATAACAATGAAAATAGATTTTATGTTGACAAATAATTTTTCCATATATAAGGAGAAAAGAACAGGCCCCAGGGTAGACCCCTGTGGAGTAATCGTTGTTATTAAATGGGCACTTCCCATTACTGCAGGCTCAGATCAGGCTGTTTAGCAGAACTTCTTCATCATTTTGGGAATGTATTGGTTGCGTTGTTTGCTAAATGAATGGAATCCTAGATGTTCCTGTTTTCTTTACTGCATAATTAAACCTACTTTCATGTACAAATATGTAAAACAGATTGTTGATCACTGCTTGTTTTTGCCCTGCAGTGACCCCTGGTGCTCAGCTCCTGGAACAGACAGCTAGACTCCAGTCCCTGAATGCCACGCTGGACAGACTGAAGGTGCAAACACAACACAAAGCTGTGAAGCACACAAAGATAAGCTGATGAAAATGAATGCACAAAAATGAACTTAACACTGCTCATACTGTTGCTGCACCTGAAGCGCTCACCTTACACTCTTCATCTCTTGTGCTTCTGTCAGGACGAGGTAGCGGAACACGTCGTCAACCTGCAGCCTGGAGCTCGAGTCTCCTCTGATTTCGCCACGTTCCCCTCGACTGCCTTTGTTAAGGTAAGTACACAGATCTGTCGAACATTACCTACGCACTGCAAATACCTCTCAACTTGAAGGTCTGAAACTCTGTTCTGTGTTTAGGTGAAGGAGGAGAAGCAGGGCGACACGGTGCTGGTGGGTCGGGTCATGGTGCCGTGTCCCCGCGGTCAGGAGCAGGTCCACCGCCTCGTCCTGTCACAGTCGGAGCTGCGGAGAGTCCACAGCCTGCTGCAGACCTAAACACGCCCCGTCCCGCCTGCCGCACCAAAACACGCCCCCCGCCGTCAGCTTTGTCTCCACTTCAGGCCAAACAAGTCAAACCAGGAGGCTTCTTAGGTTATTAGGGGTGAAATTAGAACCTGCAGCTCGGGCATCAGTGTGCACGGCTGAGAGCTACAATGTAGCGCTATAGAGTATAAACTGAGTCTATAAATTTGTTAGTTGATTGGCAATTAATTTAGTCGTTGTCACGGTAACTTTTGAAGACTGAAGAGTCTTCCTCAGATTTTTAGCATTTTTAAATTTCAGTGCTTTTCGTGTTATTTAAGTGTCAGAATCTTTTCCCTGTTTTACAAGAACTGAGATTAATTCTCAGTGATTAAATTCAGTCTCTGTGAAAGGCTAAAGAGGAGGACCCCCCCCCTTTTTTTTAAGACAGCCAAAATCAAACTGCACCTGTTTGCACACGTGACACATTTGAGGCAGCTCTTTGACGCCTCATTGGCTGTAAATTGGAACGTGCATGAGATCGTGACTCATCTAGATTTTGTTTTATGGTCAGAAAATCAAAGATGCAAGCGACTGCGCTCCCGCATGCTGCCCACATTCACCAAACCTTTCTGTTGAATAGAAAATGAACCAGCCTCCTCCTGCACCCGGGCGTGGCACGTGCTCAGTGTGGTTTACGTATTTTAGGCCAGAACGTTGGATGTTGCTTTGCATTTCCTGTTTACAGGTTAATGCCAATCAGGATGTGAAGGATCATGAACCTGTGCTGTAAACGTTCATCAGGTGTCACTGATGCGCTCTATTTTAAGATCATCGGTGTAAAGGGAAAGAAGGACTGAAATGATAGAGATGGGGGCTGTGTCAGGGAGGGGGCTTCGGCTTCTTTCTGAGACTTTTTTGCACATTTGATTTAAATACTGAGCAACTTGTTAGAACAACAATCCTGCACATCGTCTTCACTCAGGTTTAACTTCACTGTGGCACAGATGAAGGTCGTCTGACTCCAAGCAGTGAAGTTAAATGCAAAGTGAGGGTTTTAGTATTTACATCTGTGGTTCCATTAACCTTTGCTGGCTGCACACAACAAGAAAAAGCGATTAAGCTCAGTGGATTTATCGTTTTAAAATGTGGCAATTCTTTTGCAGATTTACACACAGCCTGGCTGCACTTTAGTCAGATGAAGCATTATGTGGTTTAAATGATATTTGCATATATCACACTCTTGGTGTAACTTGTTACTGTGTACTTTTGCTCGGTATAAATGACACTGGTCGTATTGGTGGACTGCATTGCCTGTGTTCTGCTGGGCTTCCTGTCGCTGTAGATTTTGTAAACCTTGTCCGAGCCTTAAACCTGCAGAGAGCCTGTCGGTAAAGATCAGTCACCTGCCTTATTTTTGATTTGTTCCAACCAAACATCGTTTAAAGCAAAGCGACATCTTTGCCAAAGAGTCTTTTTTCTCTTCACATTTGCCATGGCTGACTTTTAAGACACATTTAATTTATTAATTCATCCTCTTTTATCTAATAGACTGTTTACACGATGCTGTCATAACTTGAAGTTTTATTTATTAATGGGCATCTACATAACTAGTTAACGAGGGAAATGCAGACGTCTCTTATTTATTGGTTGTATTGTTTACGTGTGCCCTCAGTGAGCAGCTGATGTACTCAAACTGCAGCCTGTCCGACTCGTCTTACCTTTTTCCTCGTGTGGCTTCCTGCTCATGCACAACCAATAACTGATCAATAAAAACATTGAAACGAGCACGTCGCTGTCTTGAAACTATGTGTGTGTTACGCAAACCAAAAACTTACATTTAAAACATAAAATTCTTTAAATTTTGTTTATTTTAACATTAAAACACATTTGCAAGTTGTGAATTCCACTTGTCCAGTAAAAAGTGATTTTATTTAAATGCAATTCTACTTTTCAACATAATCTTTAAATTAAAAAAATGTGAAAATAATTTCACATAATTGATTTTTAGCTCCAGTAAAAAGGTGTGTGTTTGGTCACTGCCACGCTGATCTCCTGCCCAGGACCCGGTTTGTGATTCTCTGAAGAGACACAGAACATTTAAAGCATCAGCTTCAGTCTGGTGGTTTCAACCACACGAGCTGCTTTAATATACAACCGTCTCCTAATCTGAGCCTGTGTGACTTATTCATGGGAACATTTAATTTGAGTGCACGAAGCGCGGGCATGTGGATGATGAGTTGTTTGTACCTTGTTGAAAAGTTGGGCGTTCAGTCGGTAGGTGTGATACTCTGCTTTCCTTCGTTCCTCCTCTCTCCTTCTCTGCACTTCTGGCAGATTCTCATATATCCTGATGGAGTAGACAACAAACGTTGTATTGCTGTATGAGCATTCCACAAATACAGTTATGTCTTCTGATGATGTCCCATAAAATCAATGAATGGTAAGAGCAGCTTACTGTTTGGACCTCTGGATCATCTCCTTCCTGGGAACGGCCCTCCGGAGCAGAGCAGTGCCTTCACAGAGAGAAACTACTGTTAAAAACTCTAAGCTAAAGCAGAGAGGCTTTATAGTCCATCCATGAGCATCAGGTAAAAGTTACTGAATATAAGAAGGATGTGTGGATAGATTATCAGCTCAGTAAACTAAAAATAGAAATTCTGTGTGCACCATCCATCCCCTCCAGTGTTTGGTACCTGCAGGCCTTGGAAGACTTGCAGGTCCTCCCGGCTGGTTAAAGAGCTCCCCCCTCTCTCGGGTGAAGGCAGCTTGTAGCTTCCTCTCCTCCGCCTGCAGAGTTAAACGATTTACTCTCTGCCTGGAGTGGGAAATAAACTCTGGACGACGCATCTCCAGGGCCTCCTGCAGGGCAACAGCAAACTGTTAAGTTTTATCTTTTTAATTGTTATTATGATGGGAAAGTTGACCATTCTGACACCTAGAAACCTTTAAGTTACAAATCTGAAAGTCAAGTCTATTTTTTTTTTACACAATTCTTACCTTTAAAGGCCAAAGAAAAATATAAGCTAACCTGAAGAGACATGCGTGCCAGACCAGAGGAGACCATTATGGTTTTAGGATCAGGATCAGCGTGATGTCTGTTTGTGTCCTCATGTTCTTGTCTCTGTCTGAGGGGCTGCCTCCATGGCTTGGTTCTGCTATATGGTTCAAACCAGGCAATGCTCTGCCTCTCCTCCTCCTCCTCCGGCTGGTTCTCCTTCCTCGCCTCTGACCCCAGGCCGTCAGCAGAGATGAACCAAGAAACGCCTGAAGGAACCCACAGAAATAAAAATGAAACAGAAGGATTTAATTTTTTTTAAAGTTACAGTTAAGAGATGTACCCCAGCTGACAAACCTTTAGGGTAAGACTTTGGGGGGGTTTTCTTGCTCCTCCTCTGCTTTTGGACTCCCTGAACTCTAGCAGGGCTCCTCTGCCGCCCTCCTCCTCCTCCTCGCGCCGCACTGGATGAAGAAAACGAGAGCTGCCTGAGAGCTCTATCTCCACCTGGGGAAGGGAATGTGGTTCCAACATCTCTGGTGTGTCGTCGAGTCCCGTTATGAACAATCTCCAGGTCACCTGTGGAAATTCTGAATATAGATTAACTCCATCACATTTACATTGCTGGTATTAAAACACATACCTGCCTTCTTCTTTTCTCATTAGTCTAAAACTGACAAACTGAACAAAAATGAACACGACATTAACAGAAATGTACGGTGGTTACACAAAGACTTTACACTCAGCAGCTGGTGCTAATAAACAAAAACGACCCAAAACCAGAACACACACAAAATCGCATTCATTGGAGCGGCACGCTGCTTCTCCTGACCTGCCTGGATGCCTTTGTTCACCAGTTTAACCGCCTTCTTGGCCCTCAGACTCCGTGAGGGCCCGTGGTGTGAAGGGGCGGTGTAAGTGCTGGTCGACGATGTGGAATCAGCAGCAACCTGAACACAAACACAGAGACATCAAACGTTTTGCTAAGTTATCGTTTTACACTCACCAGCCACTTTGTTAGGTACACCTGTTTATCTGCTCGTTAATGCAAATATCTAATCAGCCAATCACATGGCAGTCAATGCATTTAGGCATGTAAACATGGTGAAGACTGCTGAAGTTCAAAGTGAGCATCAGAATGGGGAAGGAAGGGGATTTAAGTGAACGTGGTTGTTGGTGCCCGATGGGCTGGGACTTCTCCAGGGTTTACAGAGACTGGACTGAAAAAGAAGAAATATCCAGCGAGCAGCAGTTCTCCATGTGAAGCCTTGTTGATGTCAAAGGAGAATGGCCAGACTGCTGATAAGAAGGCAACAGCAACTCACATAACCACTCACTACAACCAAAGTGTGCAGAAGAGCATCTCTGAATGCACAACCCGTCAAACTCAGAGGCAGATGAGCACACTGGGTTCCACTCCTGCCAGCTCAGGAGAGGAAACTGAGCTAAATATTCACACAGGTTCATCAAAATTAAACAACAGATAACTGGAAAAGCCCTCACCCACACATCATCTGCAGTGAAATGAAATGGTGGCGCTAAAATCAAGTTTCCATTAATGATTAACGATCTTGTTTACTTAGGGTATGTTGACACAAATAATAAATGTTGGCCCGTATTTCCAAATAAAACCTTTAAACTTTAAAGCAAATTATAGTAAAAACTTGATGGGCTGTACAGGCAGAAGAAACCTGTTTGTTCCACTCTGAGGATAAATGAATATTCTCAAACATCTGTTTAATAATCTCTTCTTTAGAAGCATAAATATATACATACTGATTGATCAGCAGTGAAGGTGTGCGGAGGATGTCTGCTTCTTGCTCTCCTCTCCTCCCGCTCTTCTTTCTGCTTGTTGATGCTGTCGTACAGTTTACTGAGGCTGGAGGTGGTTTTCAGGCGCTGTACTTTAACGGGGCCGAAGACTCGGAGCAGTCGGGCCGTGTCCACTGTGGACATGGAGCCAGACGTGGTGGACAAGGTCTCTGACTCATCTCTGTCTGTGGGAGAGGGGTGCTGGTTCTGGGAGGAGCTGTGGGAGAAGCTGGAGGTGAGGGAGGCGTGGCTGTCGTCCTCCGCAGACCGGGAAGATTCATCAACCCGAAACCTCGGCTGACTGGGAGGTTCCGTTTTTCTCTGTCCTCTTACTTTCCACCCCTGTTCTCTGACTTCACTCCTCTTCATCTCTTCTAAAGTCTGCTTTCTTTCTCTCCTCCTCTGTGTCACATCTTCTCTCCTCCATTCCTGCTTCTGCTCTGGATTACAGCTGTTCACCTCCTGTATTTGGGACGCATCAGATCCCCTTGTTCTATGAATAAGACGAGACAAGCGCTCTAAACGCTCCAGAAGTGATGCCTCTCTGTCACTGGTTGGACGTAAGTCCTCTCTGGTCCACTGATCACAGAACTTCTGCCACAACTGGTCCAGAGGGCGGTCAGAACTCCTCCTCTGCTGCTCGCTTCCTGTCTGAAGCTCAGAGGTTTGGACCCGGTAAGTGTTTCCTTTGCTGTAGTCCATTCCTGAATTGAACGGCTGAAATCTCTCAGGGCGGGACTGATCATGCTGGAGGAACTGGATGGGGCTGGTCCCCTGGTCTCTCTTGAAGCTTTCCTGATTTCTCAGTAAAGGCTCTCTGGTAAAAGAAACCTGAGAAGAAGGCTTTGGTCTTTGGCTCACCATCTGCAAGCTTTTATCTGCTGCTATAGAGGCATCTGTTAGGAGACACACACACACACACACACACACACACACAGAAAAATTAACCACCGTGTACAACAAAAGCACACATGGAGGCGTGGAGCCAATAACAGCACACCAAGAGCCACCAGGTTTTCAGGCACAAAACTGTCCCATTAAACATTTTCAGCAACTTCATATAATTCCTGAGCTCGCACAGAAACACTGCAGCGTTTCTTCCTTCTTGTCTCATTTTCTTTTGTTCTGTGTGTGTGATTACATGCAGTGTGTGTGTGTGTGTGTGTTCACCTCTCTGTCCGTTTTCTTGCATGGTGAAATTGACTGTTTTCAGCCTCTTGCTGTAGATGCCCTCGGTGTGTCTGATGGTTACTCCGCGGTCCAGCCCCGGGTCCTTGTGCCCAAGGACGTCGCTGCTAAAGCGAGGAGGCACGGCGTCGTCTGAGCCTAGTTAGAATTCAATGCTGCTTTGTTACCTCATGACGAGTTGAAGTCAGATTAAAACAAGACTATCCTTAATTCTTCAAAAAAATAAAATAAATAAATAATGCTGAAAAAAACGACAGAAGATGTTCAGTGACATGAACTCTCCTCTCTTCGTCTCCCTACCAGGGTCCCGGCTCTGCCTTTGTTTCACCCAGCCCCTGAACATGAATAATTAATGTGCCCCTTGGTGTAGGTTACAAAGAACCAGCTGCTACCCAAACAGGCTCAGGAGAAATGAGAGCTCACAATTCAAACCCTGCACTCTGAATTCTTACGTTTCTAAACCTTTGAACATGTTTTAGTGTCTGCAGTCTGAGTTACAACAGCATTAAAGATGCAGAAACGCTCAAATGTACCTGTGTGGGTGCTCTCCATGGTGGTGTCAGACATTTCCATGGAGGAGACATCAGCCTCTGTCTGAGGGACATAAAAGACCTCCTCACTGCCGCGGGGTTTATAAGGGAGCAGGACAGGCACTGAAGCAGGAGGGAGATTCAGTTCAATCATCTGGTATCATAACTGATGTAGTGCTGAAATTTTACAGCTGATAAAAAAATAAAAAATAGTACCTGGTGTTTCGGCGGTAAAGGGTCTTGGTGAGGTATCAGATCTGTCACATGGCGTAAACGACTGTGGGGATGTGGTGGTCAACCTCCCCTGAGGGACAACAGTTTCAGGAGGCCACTGTCTTAACGGCTCTCTGGTGTTGCACCACTCAGGTGGACTGGACAAACCAACACCCTCATCTGGACTGCTGGCAGCTGATGACGAGTGTCTCAGGGGGACAAACTCTTTACGTGGCAGTCCTGAGATTACGTCAACATGACTGGAACAGACCGTAGCAGTGATGGTGCGATCTGTAGCTTTGGGGGACAGAGTGAGATGGACATGTGAGACATGACCTGTCTGCACGGAGGCTTCAACTGTGGATGAGCCTGTGGCCCGATCTGATCCGTGATCAACACCAACACCAGAAGCAGATATCTTACTATGTGGCCTGAATAACTGTGTGCTGCTGTCTCTGACAGTCACATCTTCTCCATATAAACCCTGTGAAGGTGGAAGTGGTTCCCCCAACTGGCCCCCCACCGTGTCTTCCCTCTTTTGATTGCCTGGTGCAGACTGAGAAGTCACAGTCTGGTTTCTGTTCTGCAAACTGCTACTTGGTCCATACACCGATGGTGATTCTTTGGTTGTTGTTTGTCCTAAAGCAACCCTGTGCTCTTCATCCAGTTCTGAAGAAAGCTGCCTGTCTGCTGTTGTGGTTTTGACTGCTTCTGAGGAGAGCTCGGTCAGGTGGAGCGGCTCTGAGGCCTGGCTAACGGAAGGTGCGGGGGAAGTGGAAGGTGAGGGGGAGGTAAAGCGTCTGTGGGTGGCGATGGTGATGGACGTGAAGGCCTGAGGTTTTTTTGCAGGAAGTGTTACTCCTTCTCTGGCAGCAATCTCACACACTCTAGCTTCTAGAGCTGACTGAAGAGCCGTTTGCTGCTGTATGCTTGAGTCAGGGGTGGTCCTACTCAGGCGCTGCAGGAGCTGCGCTGGCTGATTTATAGCGTCGTTCCAAGCGGCAAACGTCTCCACAGGCTGAGGTGGCTCGAGCCCCCTCAGGACTTTAACACTGGATGCTGCACTGCTCTCTGTGTCTGTGCTGAACTGGCTCTGAAAGGAGCAAAAAATAAGTGTGTGTCAAACAGTGAGGCCAGGTAGATGCTTGGAGGGCAAGCATCTACCTGAGAGGCTTGCCCTCAGCATCAAGTGAGAAACTGTGAATAGTTTGTGTTTCTTTTATAACTTCATTCACCACAAACCACATATTTCTGCACTGCAAACCTCCACATGAACCAGAACTGCTAACACTTTAATCATGATTGTTTTATGAAAGGTCTAACATATGTCTCGCTAAGCATGCCTGCAACACACCAGTTACCTTGAGGATGAGACCTGTCCAGACACAGGAAGCAGATGACAAATATTTTTAAATCTTTACACAAGTTTAGAATAAAATGTGTACAAATGTTACTGCTCTGAATTACATATGATGGTTGTCTACTACGTAAAGTGTAATAATTAATGATGATTACCTTTATGGGGTTTTTTAACAGCAGTTCTCGCTTGATCTCTTCAATCCGCCGTCTGTCTTCTTCATCCAGCTGCAGAGGCTCGCCCTGCTGTCCCGATAGCTTCAGCTTAATCCACTCTGCAACATCAAGACATGCTTTTTAATCTGATGATGACATGTTGAATGAAGCTACAGGAGCCAATGGGTTAGCAGTTCTGACCAAACCAAAGATGTGGCACGAGTTGTGTGACAGAAACTGTATCATGGTGAAAATGTGATGTTTCTGGATAAAGTACCAGCTTACAAACAGGTTTTAGGTGGTGTCCCTCGACCCCCTGCTTGATATAAAGCCACTGTTTCAGATTGCTCACTGTTTGGGGGACAGTAAGCAATAGATGGGGGATAGACGGGAGTGTGATGTGAGCAACAGGATCACAGCTTGAATGGTAGTGTCTGGAGACATTGTGAAGTCAGTTAGTGGTCAGTGCAGCAGGTGAACTTTGGGATGTATGCAAAATGTTTTGGTTTTTTTTAATGTCTGGCACTTTTTGCAAAATGTTTTTAATTTAAGGCTTAGATGTGAGAAATCTATACTGAATGTTTACCTCTGGCTTTGCTCTCCTCTTGGTCTGTAATGCTGGGTGTACTTGACACCATGGTGGATGGAGAGTCGCTCTGCAGTAACTTGGCCACTCTGGCTGTCAGTAAGCTTTCACTGCTCCCATCGCTCATCACTCCCTGATCAGAGTCCTTGAGGATGGGTGATGAGGACCTACTCTGTGCAGCACCTTGTGAGGGAGTGACTTCATCCTCCACTGGGACATCAACTGAATCTGCAGGAGCAGAAGCGAGCTCTTCTGTCCTCGCAGCTGTTGGAGGCTTGCTGACTGCTGGCTGTGCGGGGGCTTTGTCAGGAGGTGCAGCACTGCAGCCCTCAGGCTCTGTCCGCAGGGCTGATTTGGAGAGGACGAGGGACGTCCCTACATCACTAACAGTGCTGTCTTGTGGTGCTCTGCATGCAACTTTGGTTTGTGCAGTGAAAAGAGCTTGTGTGGATGGATAATCAAGTTGCAATGATCGATTTACACGTTCCTGACCAACAGAGCTTTGCCTCATTTTCTCTGAGGTCAGCATGGAGTCAGAGGAAGACCTGGTCCACAGCAGTGAGGAATATGTTCTAGGGTCTCCAGCTGTACAGGAGGAGGAAGAGTCCTGAAGTGAGCTGGTTTTCTTCTTCAGTGACAGCAATATGTCCTGATCGGAGAGAAGATGGGGTGCAACGGGGGAGGTTGAGGAAGCCACAGAAGACCCAGTGGATCTCATGGTCTCTGCATGAGAGACTAGTTTACGGATCTCCAACAACGCTTTAGAGCTAACAAAAGAATCCTCTGCACTTTGATCTGTACTACGACTCGTTTCTAAGAGTGACTCCAGGTTTCTTTCCCTGTGCCTCTCCTTGACAGCTGATAACGCATCAGAGTTAGACTTGTCTTCTAGCTGGCCGATATTCCTGCTGCTGCTTAAACTGCCATTCTTCTGGTGTTGGCAAGGCTGCAGTGCGGAGGATCGGGTGTTTTCGTGAGGTGAGGGGTAAGGTGCCAGCTTGTGTTTGCTCTGACTAGCGTCTGTATCTGATGGAGGAGAAGTCCGCCTGGTGGGCTCTGGGACAGATGCTGCTGGACCAAGACTATCCAGACTGAATGGTATGGACATGCTGGAGTCTACTGACAGTATGCTGGACCGGGAAAACTCTTCCTTGTGGGGACTGCCACCTGAAAATACAATAGCACATTTCAAACTGTAAATCCCCCAAAACCTAAAAAAACCCCTTCATCCTCTTCTTTAAATTACAATTAAATTATGACTTGGATAGTGTTTGTTAAAACATGATATAATTATCCTCCAAATTTTCATGGCTGAATATAATGTGTACTTTTGACCTCTCAAAAGGCTTTCCAGTTCTAAAAGTAATTTTTGAGGTTAGATACCCTCAGAGGGTTGAGTGCTCTTGGTTGGGGTTCCAGTAGATCCTTTAATTGTGCAGAACTCAGTGGGAGAGAATTCAGGCTCTCTAATTGGTCCCCTGGGTGCAAATGGATTGAGAATTGTTGATGGAGACTGGTCTATACCCAGGTTACGAAGATAGAACTGGAAGAAAAACACAGGGAACATATGAGATAATTAAGTCCAAGTCTGCACATATGGAGCATTTTTCCCAGAGTCATAAATATATTTGCAGAAACTGGAACTCAAATAAAAATTACACACAAGTTTTATAAATGATTTTATGAAGAAAAATGTTTTTCATTTACCGGAATTAGTTCATCAATGTTGAGCTCTCGAGGCTTGGGAAGAGGCGGTGGTGTTAACAGTTTTGAAGTCCAAGAGGGTACATAATTATCAATCTCTAGGCTGACAACAGATGACGTCCCAGTGGATGGCGCTAACTTTATTCCGCTGTAACTGTCTTGGGAGCTTGAAAGTGTCAAATCTCGATCGAGTGACACGTCACTGAAGTGACCGAGACTCGTCAGGTGCGAGGTTTCCACCGTGAGGGTTTGATCGTGATCATCTTGGCTTTGACTCTTCTCTTTTTCTGAAGGCCTGTCTACTTGCTGATCTTTCTGGGCTGACATCACAACTGTGCTAAGAGAAGAGTGGGACTGTGACCTGCCAGTGGGTGAGGCAGAGGGTGGTACCGCAGACCCGGTGTTCTCCTCATCAGTAGGAGCACTGCCCACTGCCTCCATTCTTCTTGAAGAAGTAGTGCCAAAGAGTGCTGTTGAGGAGGTCTGTGTGGCAGCACCTGAAACAAGAGGCTGCTGTAAACTCCTAACCTTCTGACTAACCAGCCGATTCAGGCTGTCAGATACTGGGTCATATGCTTTCTGTTTAGGGGGGATGCCAGAAAATCCTTGCAGTGCAAGGCTATCAAACAAAGACATCTTGCCTGAACTCTGATTTGCCCTCCAAGCATCTACCTTCTGCATATAGTTAAGACTTGGGAGGGACTGGACTTTTGCAGAGGTAGTGTCCTCTTGGCACTCAGTTGCTGTGTCTGGGTTATGTGCATCAACTATAGGAACAGCTGGCTGTAAAGAAATTTCTGTCACTGACTGATACGAGTTCTCCTTATTAGATTCAATGGAGGAAAGGTGCCCCGATTTGACCTTAACACTGAATTTAGTTGGGGCACTAAAAAGCCCTGGAGTGGATTGAGACTGTGGAAGAAAGCCCAGGAAGGAGCCATCAATCCCTGTCTGGTTTGCCGAGGACCAGAGATCTTGCTCTTTGCGGACCTGTTCATTGCCTGCTGAAAACGACCCTGTCCACTGCACACCGACCACATTTGTTCTACTCACACTTGGCTCGGCTTCAGACATCTCTCTGAGACACGGTGTGAGAGACTGACCAGGTGGTGTAGGACCTTTTTGCTGTTTGCTTTTGGATTCAGCTTCAACCCTGGCGCATCGCTCTACTTCAGAGAGCAGCTCTCTGTGTAACATTTCACTGCTCTCATCAGGCTGAGTACTGCGGGAACCCATGGAGATGTTAGAGACCGTGGGTTCCCACACAGTCTGTGGTTGGTCAGGATCTGAAGCTCTGTCATGCTGTTGTGTTTGCTGCTGGGGAAAAGAAGCTTCATCCGGAGGACCTTCTCTTATATCAGTGCTTTGCTTAGTGATCACTTTGGTAACTTCACTGCTTTTAGAAGACTCTGTTCTCTTCACAGAAGTCTCAGAGGCAGAGGAAACGGCACTACTGCTGCTGCTGAGCATGCCAACATCTTTCTGTAGCAGTTCCAGAAGATGCTGGGCAGGAATATCCTTACTCAGAAAGAAGGTTTCATCTTCAGCAGGCTCTCCTGCTAGCTTGGCTGCAGGGTTAGTTAAGGTCTCTGGGTCCTTCTCTCTGCTACCTCCATCAAAGACAATCACAGGGTGATGAACCTTTTCCCCTGGTTTACTTTGCTCCCCTGGTGACAGACTGTGCTGAGACAGAGAGCAGCAGCTGCTTTCTCCTTCTTCATAAAGGATCCCTTCCTGGGCCAAAGGGTGCTGGGATAATGAGGCATGCTCAGAAGCATGAGTGGTGTAACTGTGGGTTGGAAATCTCTCTGAAGCCATGGAAACATCAGGGTATGCCCTTGAAAAGTAAATAAATAATTATCCATCTATAAGTTATATATTCACACAATATGTAGGAAACTATGTTCATAGAAGAAACGATTTTGATCTTTTTTCTTACCTTAGAGGGGCAAATTCAGTCTCACTCTGTTGCAACAAAGAAAACTCAGTGAGGTTGTGATCCATTCCAGGCAACAGAGAAAGGGCTGGAGACATGTTACTGTCCTGAAAATCTAACAAAAAATTGCAGAATGAACACACACAAACAAAAAAGCCGAAATCTGAAATAAAACTGAGGTCAGAACCATCACTGCCAACAGCTGTCCATTGTCAGGAATGCGCAATATATCATAAAAAAATAGGTTTGATGACAAATGCTGCACGGACAAAATCAAATCACGGACCTTAAAGTAGTAATTTATATTATCATTATACTCTAAAGTGTCATTTTCACTGCATGGTACAGCTTGACTGGACATGCTCCAGTTTGGTCTTCCATGGCGAACAGTCTCACTTCAGGTCTCAGAGGTTAAAGCTCCAGCGACACTTGTGGTATACTCCGTGAAACTTCTACTTTGTTTCTACCAATTCAAAGACATGAAAACACTGGAGACCACTGACAGGTCAGAGTGATCATGAGACATCAAATCCAAGCAGCAGCACAGGGAAAAATCATGGACAAAATGTTATTGTGCTGTTTAATATTATGGCAAGGCATCGAGATCAGCTAGAAATCTCACCTATGTTTAGGGGAAGTTGAAAGCAAAGCAAAGTATCTGGTAACCAAAGTGAGTAAAATAGAGTCAAGCTGAGCTGTAACATGCAGAGGAAACAAGGCTTAAATATAGGAGTAATATTCCAGTCTAACACAGATCAATTAAGCAGTTATCAAGTAGGCAAATTAAACTATTTTTTTATTTCTCAATAAATTAGAAAAGAATGGGACAAAAATATATTTTAAGTACACGCTGTGTAAAAAAAATAAATAAATAAATATATATCCTAAATAACTATTTTAAAAAGCACACAGGAAGGTGAAAATCATACCTAACTGCAGAGAAGGTGTTTCTGGCTGCTGAAGCTCGGGCTGTCTTTGGGTTCCCAGTTGGTTCATGCATGTTTGTCCAGCAGAATCTTCATCTTGAGGAGATGCTGCCCTCCTCTGTGAACAGAATCACATTTTAATTCTGACAGCATTTCACCCAGAGGAGGTCCTGCATTAGTATGGCTGTTTCCTGTCTTTTGTATATACTCGCCATGCCCAGGACACACTTGAAAAAGAGATTTTAATCTCAATGTGTTTTTTTTCTCCTGGTTAAATAAAGGTAAAATAAAAATAAAAATAAAAATAAATTACTGCATGGTGGTGCGAGGGCATTAGATGGAATGGAGCCACCACTAATTTTAACTGTGCTTTTGACAAGCCAATGTCTGCTAGGTATAAAGTCTATTATGTGATGACCAGAACAGCTGTATTTGGGGAGACCTAAAAAACAAAACAAAAACATGTGGTTATGGTGGACCCAGAAGGCAAAAAGTTAGTAGTCAGAATTTGGCCTAACATAAAAGTATGGATCCATCCTGTCTTGCATTAACAGTTGATGCTGGTAGCGGTGGTGTAATGATGTCAGGGAAACACAGCAAATTTGTGACTTTTGACTATATAAACAAAGCAGCCCTGATTACACTATGTAACGAAATGTTACATAGTGTATTTGACAAGCAAGTGTTATTTTCTAACTCTGTTTTATTGTAAAACAATAGAAAATGTCCATTATTCCTGTCAAACTTTGCTTTTGTGGATTTTAGAATAAATTTAATAAAATTAGTATTTGTAATCTAACCTTTGTCGGGTCGTTTTATTACCATATCACCGGGGGGTTAGGGTCATCAACGTGATTTATTTATAACTAACAGACTAAATTGGCTGACAAGCTAAGAGCAACAAATTACTGTTAGTTTTGTGAGAAACAGAATCAGAATCAGAATCAGATTTATTTGGCCAAGTATGTTTATACACACAAGGAATTTGGTTCCGGTTGATGGTGTCTCTCTAGTATTATACAGTATCCTATAATTGAACTTAAATGCTATAAAATATACACACACAAAAGACACACTACAATACAGATCTGGGAAGGGAAGGTGCAGTGCAATTTTGAGAACAGGAGACTGCTCTCTGACCAATGTGCATACTCTTAATGATAATTTGCAACTGGCCAGCGGACAAGCAATATTATAACCGAGAGAGACATAACTTTCAAAACGGAGTAACCTGAGGGTAACATAAAATGTTAGTTAGCTGTTAGCTAGCTAGCCAGCTAGCTATCGATATCGGCTAACTCTGGGACAAATATTCACATTTCCCGCGCTGAGAATTAAGCCTCCAGACTGACGACCTTAAATGTAATCACATCGGTAGCCAAGCCGTATTTACGCAAATTACCTCTGGAGGTTCCATGCTGTTGTTTGTATTGTTAGCTGCGGCTGTTGTTGTCACTGCTGACAGTCCGCCACAATGAGCGCGCCTCCTCCACCTCCTCGTATCCAAGCTGCGTTGCTAGGAAATACAGCCTCCTCAGCAGGAACTCGTCTTCTTCCTCGCTGATGTTTAACGGCAGCTCACATCCTCTTATGTTATATCACTGCCTCCTCCTGTTTCTTTAGTGCCAGTCGTCCTAATGAGTTATACTACGGAAAAAAGTCAAAAACCTAAAAAGCAACCAGCCTTCCCTCTGGTGAAAAGTCACATGTTCATTTCAGTTAGTGCACATGCTTCTTATCACTCCCCCTCCCTCTGTACTATATATAAAAGTATTTAGTCCCTTCCTGATTTCTTAATCTTTGCATACTTGTCACACTTTAAGAGGTTTTTGTGCAGTAAAAATCACATAAGAGTGACAGATGTTTACTTTGATTACACAAATATTATGTAGGAGTGGATAATGGATAATAGGTACTTATTTCTAAATAACAACATGAATAACTTGTGTTTATTATATAATATATTTCAAACTAACTAGGCAGCTCATTCTCTTGACAATACTTTCTTTAAAAATATAACACATTTTGTGGTCAAGTTGAAAGAAAGGCACATGTGAAAAGTTTTTTTTAAGAAAACATATTTTTGGCTTATAGAGATTATATCTCTCGGCTGGCCTGGGAACACCTCGGTGTCCCCCAGATGAGCTGGAGGAGGCAGGTGAGGAGAGGGAAGTCTGGGCTTCTCTGCTTAGGCTGCTGCCCCCATGATCTGGCCTGGATAAGCAGAAGAAGATGGATGGATGGATGGATGGATGGATGGATGGATGGATGGATGGATGGATGGATGGATGGCATATTTATAGAACCCTTTGTAACAGACACATTCTAGTCATTCAAACTGATTGATAGGAAACATCCCAATTATTGCTTCTTTCATGTATACATCACTTTTACCATGCAGTTGGAGATGACTTTAAAATTGGCTAAACAGTATTAAAGTTTTAAAATGATGGAGTACAAAGTAGGCTAAATCATTTGCAATCAAAATGTAGCGGAGCAGAAGCAGAAAGCTGCATAGGACAGAAATACTTAAATAAAGTACAAATAAATTAAAAGTGTCCATCAGTAAAGAGCTTGAGCAAAATGTTCTCAGTTACATTCCACCACTGGTGCCATCCATGCTCTCATCCAGTGCTGTGGAGCACTGTAAGGTTAGCAGTACTTTAGCGCTCCAGTAATCTAGCAGGAGTTGAGCCACTAACCAGCAGGAACTCTGACCTCTGAGCCCGGAGACCCAAGCAATAAGGCACCGCCAGGTTCTCTGTGCCCCTTGGAGTCTCGTGCTGCTAATACAACTTAAAAATCTTAATTATTTCTCTGCATACTTTGGTATACTTGAAGCCAGGCTAATTACGCCTGTACTACAAGTTGAAGTGTTTTATTTTGTAACTTGAGCAAACATTTGTGGTACTGTGATAGGATACCGCCTTGTAATAAGTCAGTTTGTGAAATTTCCACGATCACCTGTAAGTTGTATTATTAAGAACTAGAGCAACTCAGCCAGAAAGCGGCAGACCATGTGGAGTTACATATCAAATATTTTCTTCTTAATGTCAGCGTTTTTCACTAAGAGGTTCTTTTAATTGATAGTTTTCTGTTTTCTTGTGCGAAAGGATGCATGAAGAGGTTGTGCTCATAAAGCACACAGGCCAGTGAACATGGAGGGGTGCATGACGCTCAGTTTGGGACCGATGGAGATAATAAGCGACTGCACATCTGAGACTGTGATCAGCAATACAGGCGCACCACAGGGGACTGTCCTCCCTCCTTTCTTGTTCACACTGTACACATCTGACAGTACAACTCTGAGACGCGTCATATGCAGAAATTCTGATATGACACGGCCATCGTCGGATATGTCAGTGGACAGGAGGAGGAGGAGTGCAGGAGACAGGTGGAGGACTTTGTGGAATGGTGCCAACTGAACCAACTGCTGCTGAACACAGACCTTTTAACGCTTCACCCGGGGGGACGTTAACATACAGTCTCATCATTACATATAAATTAGACACTTCATCACTTTACTACTGTATATTACTGCACTGCATTGTTGCACATCTGCCTGTGCACTAACGATTATTCATTAGTATATATATATTGCACTACTGGATTCATTCAAATCTCTGTATTCTTTTGTTTTGTTTTTCCTTGTTTTCAGAGTACAGCTTATAATATAATATATGTATAATTTATTCAGCTACCTCCATTGTTTGGATTCTAGTTACTGTGTGTGTTAACCTGCTGGATGCCCTAATTTTCTTCGGGATCAATAAAGTATCTATCTATTTATGTCTGTCTAATATTCAAGCTCAGCTGGTAGTTTATTAGTTTGATCAGCAGGTGGTGGTGCTGCGTAAAATAAAGATCTGCTATTCAAACAAATGCCGGCTCGTGTGCTCAATAACTGCTACAGACCAACGAGTTTATCTACAATAACACAGCGTTGTATGTTCGTAGACATCAATTTAAAATCCACAAAACAAGTACCTAAACATTTAACCTGTTTATTTAAAAAAGATTTTTTTTTTTTTTTTTTTTTTTTACTTTACTGCAAAGTTTTTACTTTGCAGTAAAGTAAAAATATCAGATGTAATAGCTGCTACATTTTTTTCCAAAATAGCAGCCAAGGGGCAATGTGACCTTACCCCATCATAAGGCACTGAAATTAAATTAAACCTCTGAAGTATAAACTGGCATTTCAGTGTAACGTCACATAACTGGTTTGTTCTATCACAATTTATTTTTAGTTTACTGAGTTTATTTGATTGGGACAACCAAATCCTCCTGTCACGAGGACCAGTTATACATATACACATTATACATATAATCCTTATACATATAATTAATATAGTTACAGGCTGTTGAAGTGTGTAGAGGTGAGCTGAAAGAGCTATTATACAGTACCAGCCAAAAGTGATCACATGACATTTGCAGGGCTGAAAAACACATTTAAACTCTGTTAAAAATGCCACCAAGTCGCCTTCTTCAGAACCTAAAGTTGTTTAATCAATGCGATTTATTCAAACTGTTATAACGAATGTGTGAACACTGCTGTTGTTTCTCCATTTCACAGCCATAAGCTAAATACAGAGTGTTCAAAAAATGATAGAAAATTATTTGGACCCAGAAGGAGTCGCAGCTAGAACCACTTTTTGAAGCCTTCTCCAGGGAAATATGACAAAACAAATAAAACTCTCTGTCTCAGACATTAAATTAGTGCAGTTTTGCTGCTGAAACTGTAATTACACCCCGTGATACTGATGCTTAATTTGGACTACATAAAAATCAAGCTGAATAAAAATGAGACTTTGGCTTTGGATTGTAACACTTGGAATGGGTGTAAAATGGATTTGATTGCAATTTTTCTTTTCTTTTCTTAAAGGGTTTAAATGTGTTTTTCATCCCAGAAAATTCCATTTATAGATCCTATACTTGTGAATTTATGGAGGCTCAAAACTGGTGGGAAAAGGTGCCAAATCGTCACCTCACCTGTCTGCACTCAGAGGGCCTGTAACTGCAAACATTCATTGTATGAAGGAAAAAGTTTGCATGGTATGATCAAATATGGTAAAGTTATAAAAAAAATCAGCTTCTTCTGAGGGGGTCAGGTGGGTTGTGTCGCCTTACGCTGGATCAGTTATAGTCTTTACTATGCAGCACATTCAGTGTTTTTTCTAACTCTCCTGAACTCAGAGTATAATTCTGGTGAGGATCTTGTCAGGTCAAAGGTCAAAGCTGTCACTTCCCTTCCTGGAAACATAACGCTTGTGGTCAACACGAGCAGCTGTTAGTGGCATTGTTGCAAGCTGCTCCGTTTCTTTCTTTCCCATCCCTTTCTTTAAAAAGCACCGGGCGACCTGCCAGCGCGCTTTTTGCATCTTCATTTACGATCACACCTCGCTCTCTCACTTCCACAGCACACTCGCACACTAACGTTCGGCGCAGCGCATAAACACCTGGGTACACGCATGCAAGCAAACCCCCGGGGGGGTGCCCAAAAGTTTCCGGTCCGGAAGGCCGGACACAGAAACTCAGGAAACAATTGGGTGTCAGAGAGGTCCGTGGAGTCGTCGCTCCTGCTGAAGTGTTGTTGCTGTTTTACAGGGAGCAGAAACAACCCTCCATCTGGTTCCCCGTCTTCCTTTGTTGACAAGAGGGCGAGCTGGCATCGTTCTGCACCAGGATGAATGTGCTGTTGATACACAAAGAGAGATGGCATTGATTTATTTATTTATACACACTATTAGTCACTGTTTTGAGCTCTTGGCTTTTGTTTTGCTGGTTTTAGACAAAGATGTGTAACGTCATAGGTGCCGTTCAGACCAATTAAGAAGATTTTTTTTAATAGCACGTTAAGCTGTTCTCAACCCTGTTTTGTGTTGGGACACCATCTAAAATGTAAATAAAGGGGGGGGGAAGCAATCAATTGTCATTAAAATGCTATATTTGATTTCTTTTGTAGAAAGAAAACATTTAAAATGCTGAGTTTTATAGCTTTATTACAGAATGTACACTCACCGCCTACTTCATTGGGTACACCTGCTCAACTGCTCGTTAATGCAAATATCTAACTAGCCAACCACGGGGCAGCAACTCAGTGCATTTAGACATGATCAAAGAAGTTCAAACGGAGCATCAGAATGCTGGTGCTGGACGGGCTGGTCTGAGTATTTCAGAACCTGCTGGTCGACTGGGATTTTCCCGCACAACCTTCTCCAGGGTTTACAGAGAAAGAGTGAAAAAGAGAAAACATCCAGCGAGGGGCAGTTCTCTGGATAGAAATGCATCGTTGATGCCAGAACTCAGAGGAGAATGGCCACACCCCTTTAAGCTGATAACAGTAACTCAAAAAAAACACTCGTTACAACCAAAGTGTGCAGAAGAGCATCTCTTAACACACAACACATCAAACACAGAAGCAGATAGACTACAGCAGCAGAAGACCACACAAGGTGGCACTCCTGTCAGCTGAGAACAGGAAACTGAAGCTGCAATTCCCACAAAGTCACCAAATATTACCCCACAGGGATAATAGAAAATATTGTCTGGTCTGATGAGTTTCAATTTCTGCTGCGACATTCGGACAGAAGGATGGCAGAAGGCGTAAACAGCACCAAAGCATGGATGCATCCTGCTTTGTCTCAGCAGATCGGGCTGGTGGTGGTGGTGTAATGGTTGGAGGATGTTTTCTTGGCATACTTTGGGCCCTTAAGTACCAGCTGAGCATCGTTTAAATGCCACAGCCTGGTTCAGTACTGTTGTTGACCGTGCCCATGACATCTTCTCCAGCAGGATAACACGACATAAATCACAAAACTCAACCAGAACTGGAGCGCCTTTGGGATGTGTTGGAATGAGAGGTTTGCATCACGTAGCTGAGAGAGCTCCAGCAGCTGTGTGACCCCGTCATGTCAGCATGGGCTGAAATCTGTGAGAAACATTTCCAGCATCTTCCTGAATCTGAGGGGCAGGACTCATCTTGGGTTCCCACCCTTTTGCTCCACACGAGTGGACGTAATGAGCTGTTCCTGATTATCTCATCTTCTGCCGCTACATAAGGTGGTGTTTGCCTTTAGTCATCACTGGATTGCTGAACTAACATCAGTTAGTAAAACGGGCTCCCTTGTGTGTTGTTTTGCTGTTTTCCTCTGTGAAAAGTCACTTACCTTGTTGTGCTCTGTGCAGCCTGGAGAGGCGGAGGTTGCGTTTGGTGAGAGAGGTTCTGTGGAGACGAGGAACTGTAGGTTTTCCTGTTTATCTGGAACCAAGGACCTCGCTGACTGAGACATTTTGCCTGAACTATAACGACCCCTGTGTGCTTGTTAAAGCCGAGTCCTATGGGCTATGACGTTATCAGATTTAAGCAAGATTTAAAGGAAATCTTGGGACAAGGGCAACAAAACAACAAAAACAGGAAAAGTTCACATCTCACAACTAATTATTAGTAATATGAGTGAATATAAAAGAAGCCTCTCAGAGGCTTTTAGAAGTAAAGATGGAGTTAGTTCAAGTTGTCTCAGCATAAAATGGCAAAGACGCGATGGGCTTCATCATCTACGGTTCACAATATAACTCTGATAAACGTGCCCTGCTTTGACTTGTGCTTCGCCTCACTGAGACACTGTGATAGTCTTGATTGTCTGAACCTGTGTCTCGTTTCGCCCTGTCTTCACTTCCTTAATCATCCTCACAGTGTATAAAGTCCTGTCTTCCTTCCTCATTTGCTCTTTGCTTCCTGCTTCCTTTATGTGAGGTTTGTTATGTCTAATTTCTGTGTTGTTTTGAGGTCAGTATTTTTAGATAGGTTACTTTACACGTTTGGGCTCTTTATTATCAGCTTTTCAACAAAGGTTGCTTTTAATTTTACTTGGCATCATGCTCTGGCACATTAAATTCAAACTCTATCATGCAAAGACAAAATCTAGAAAGGCTACGAGCCACCTTCTCTGCGCCCAGGCTCATTTAAGATGGACAGAAGCCAAGTGGAAACCTGTACTTTGGAAATCATGGATGGTGCATCCTCCAGGCTAAAGAGAAGGGAGACCTTCCAGCTTGTCTGCATCAGTGAGGGTATGAGGGGCATTAGTGCACTTTGCAAGGGAAACCTGTACATTTGCAAAGGCCTCATTAGTGCTGACTGATGTATTCAAATTTTGGATGATCATATGCTGCCTTTAAACAGTAAGTGCATGGCATGGTATAGTGCAAGCAAAACAGAACAGACAGAATAATTTACACAGTGCATAATGGTGCAGTTCAGGGGTCAGAGTCGAGCAGACGGATGGTTTGTGGATAAAAAACGCTTCTTCAGCCTTTCAGTCTCAGTCCTCAGGCAGCGGGAACACCGGCCTGATGGGAGCAGAGAGAGTGTCCGGGGTGGCTGTGCTGTTTAAGGATGTTCTTAGCCCTTAACCTTGCACTGCTTGGAGTAAATGTCCTGCAGGTTGGGGAGGGTGGTTCTGATGGTCCATTCATCTGAATGAACCACCCTTATAAAGGCCATGAAGTATTATTTGGTACAGCTTCCCATGCAGGTGGTGATGCTCCCATGCAAGATGCTCTCAATGGTGCAGGTGTCAAAGTTCCTGAGCATCTTGAGTGGGAGCTTGAAGTCTCTCAGTCACCTCAGGAGGTAGAGACGCTGTCTGGCCTTCTTCAGTGATGTTAATGTGATGAGTCCAGGACTGGTCCCGTGAGATGGCCACTCCCAGGTATTTGAGAGTGGCCACTCTTTCCACCTCAGCACCACTGATGAGAAGTGGATGGTAGTCGCTCTGCTGCTTCCTGCTGAAGTCCACAATCAGTTCCTTTGTTTTGCTGATGTTAAGCAGAAGGTGGTTCTCCTGGCA
>JAVDPK010002772.1:246990-257820 GCA_034780415.1 Cichlasoma orientale | reverse complement strand
TGTGTGTACCCCCCCCCCCCCCGGTACTGATCACAGTTCAGACTGAGGAGCTTTGATGACGCTGTGATGACTTGAGTTCTGCTGCAGTAACACAGTAACAGGAGACATCTGAGTTTCCGCCACACTCAGCACATTGTCACACTGAACGCTCCGTTTAGTTTGGTTCTGTTAAAATCATCAGTGCTCAGCACAAGCTTGATGGCTGTTTAACTTTACTGAGCACTTTCAGTTCTCTAAATTGTGCTTCAGCTCCGCTCACGCACTAACTCTGCAATGCACCAGCTCTCTGAATAACCGCCTGTCCTCCCGTGTGAGCTCATTTCAGCGTTAGAATGACAAACAGCCTTTCAGCCGCAGTGTGTGGCGGAGCCTTATCAACTAATGAACTAAATGACTACATTACATGTTATTAAATTTGATTAACCTCATATTAACATACGAACAAAATCACATTTATTTGAAACATTTCAACACCTAAAATAAAAGCTTCCATACTTATTTCATCACCTATTTAACTGTGCTTGGTGCCACCTGAAACCTTTTAAAGGTGTTTAGGACACCTGGAGGAACAGGTAAGAAACTTACTGTACCCACTAACTTCTAACTAAATTAAACATTTAATTCAGATATAAATTAAAATTAGCGATTTGTATTTGCATACTAATTATTTCTTCCCCAGTATAAACTTGAGGGTGCTGAGCAGAAAACACCAGCTGACTAAAATATCTTAAATTGTGTGTTTTCCTTTTTAACAATTTTGAATTACAGATGTACACAGCTGTGCGGTTCTGTTTAACTAACGACTCAGTAAAACATTAGCAGTACTTTTTTTTTCATATGTAATTACCCGTTTTATTCTATCTGGCTTTATTGAGCTATTTTAGAGCCACTTTATTGTCTTTTATTAAACTTTTTACATATTGTTTTATTGCGTTTTATCTACCACATCACTCACATTCGCTGCATGGAGTTCACGTTCTCCCAGTTCCTGTGAGGGTTCAGGTACTCCTGCTTCCTGCCGCAGTCCACAGACATGCATGTTAGGTTACCTGGTGATTCTAACTTGAATGTGAGTGTCTCTGTGACAGTTGACCTGTCAGGGTGTGCCCCATGACCTCTAGGACAGTCTCCAGTTTTGTCATATTGCATTTTATTGTACCAGGGTTATTTCAGCTATGCTATGTTATTCCAGGCTGTGTCGAATGTTTTGGCTGCTGTAACCCGGGGATTTCCCAACTTTTGGCAAACAAAGTTTATCTGACCCTATTTTCCAGCTGCCATCAGACTGAGAAACATTAAGACTATAAAAAGATGTTTTTAAATGGTGATTAAAAATATCAGTTTTGGTCCATTTTTGCTTCTTTCTACAGCTTGTTTTGGCAGCTCTTTGAGGTGAACTTTTGCACTTTCAGGTGGAAACAGGTCATGTTTCTCTGTGCCAACAAAAACCGTCAAGAAAACATTAACCTTGTGTTCCTTCAGCAGATTAGGAGAGGTCAACCACCTGGCTCCACCCTCATTAAAATGGAGCATCTTTATTATGGCTGCTTTATATGTGTGTGTGTTTTTTTTTCAGGGTGACTCACTTATCTGCGAGCATGACCTTGAGTCTTGTGTGCATAACGAGCAAATCCAGGTGACGACATGACAGGGATAACATGACATGACCCTGTTCAGACTCAGTCAGTAAGGTAGGAAGGTTAAAGTTTTTAGACTGTACAACAAGATCTAAAAATACTATTATAACATTTAAGGATCATTGAAATGTGTTGGAGTATAAATTCAGCTTAAAAAGAATGCATTCTGCTCATCTCCAACTCCATATTTTTATTCTTGGACTCTACTAGCTTTGCATGATTCACCATCCATCCATTTTCTGCTGCTTATCCGGGGCCGGGTCGCAGAGGCAGCAGCCTGAACCGAGAAGCCCAGACTTCCCTCCAGCTCATCCAGGGGAATACCAAGGTGTTCCCAGGCCAGCCGAGAGCCAAATCTCTCCAGCATGTCCTGGGTCTACCCTGCGTAGACCAAGCCATGCTTTTTTGTGTCCCATGTAAAGATAACATTAAATGACCAACTGCAGATTGGGGCTGAAACACTGATGCACTGAAATCTGCAGTTCCACTAGTGTCCACTTGAGGTTGGCTAAAAAGCCTGACAAAAGTTTTGGTCTCTCTTAAGCAAATAGCAAATTTATTTGTTTTTAATAACTCCGCCTCACTCTTTTAATCACATTTAGCAGAATAATCTTATTTTTGAACTACACAGCTGAGATGCTGCACATCACAGCTGCCAAAACTTAAATAGAACACAGTTTTTGAACAGTTCTTCCACTGTCGCGCAGAAGAGCTGAGACACGACAGCGCAAGACGTGAGGAAGCCGTCCGAGTCCAGTCTAAGATGTAATTGTATGGCTCATGCAGTAAAAGCATAGCTGACACATGCTAAAACAAACCCCTTGAAGCTTATATTGAATGTTTATTTTGCACGAAATATACAGTTTTGTTTGGAGCTCATACAAAATTTACACAAACATGAATAACTTAATCAAAAACAAAAAAAAACAACAACTTTACAGACGAGTATAATGGAGTCTTATTACACAGTGGAGCAACACTAAAAGGGAAACAGTGGACAACGGCCTTAAACCCATCTAACCGGTTCTTAGGTGATCATCTTTGTTTGAAATTCAGTCCACACACACACACACACACACACGTACGTACCAATGCTGCACTAATACATCCTGGAAAACAAGTGAAAAGAAAAAGAGTGGCTCTTATGAAACACGAGGGGAAGAAGAACTTTTTCCCGCCTCTTCTTTCGCCCAGTAGTGTGAAAGAAAAACTTTTCCGTGAGTCACATTCAACAGATGTTACAGTGTTGCACATCCTCTGCTTTACAGTGGATTTAAGGCCAGTTCAGGTAATGGCAGTCACCTGCAAGGCACCGTCTGTGTGTTCATATAAGAAAAGAAACGTTTCTTTCCAGCGTTTTATTGAACTTTACTAAATTGGTTTTAAATTTAAAGTAGCCCTTTGTGGCACTGCATCTGCCATTTTACCATTCAGAGTAATACTGTTTCAAGTTTGTGTGCAATTTCACGTACAAAAACAAAAAGAGGATCAGGGCTGAAGCGCATCATGAGATTATAGACCTGTGCAGGCCGTGAGGAGGTGGGGACATGACTGAAACATACGTCAGAGGATCGATCTGCTGCGACCTTGGTTACCTTTCATGACTGGCACTTCAATCACTGAAGGCAGCGCAAGCCCCCCGAAGACAAACACGAGCAGCAAGGCCACGTCCTGAGCCGAGCCGTGTTTGAGGCTACTGACGGGCTTCCAGCCAATATTTACACGGCAAATACAATTGAGTAAAAGGGTGCTAAGGAGGCTGACAGCAGGAATGTTTTTACTGTGAAAGGCTTCCAGTAAGGCAGCGACACACTCATAATATCAATTTTAGGAAACGGGTCTAATGAGGCTCAGAAAAGCTGTGCAGAAAACTACAACCCCCCCCCCCCCAACTTCACAAGTTTAGAGTCTGTTCACAAAGTGGTTTGATCCGGGACTCAGGTGTTGGATAGAGTACAGTCACAACTCTGCTTCTTACAGTCAAAATAAATTGAAATCTCAGACAACAATAAGATTTGGCCCTTCATTTCTTTAAGACATGCTTGGCTCAGATGATAAAAGAACATTGTGCACTGGGATTAACTTTGCTCTGTCCTCAGTTGGTGGAATTGTGCAACAAGAAACAGTCACGTAACCACCGAATAAGAGCTACTCTGTCCTTCATTTGAATAAATATATTTAAAAACAACAACAACAACAAAAACAACACCACCCCCCCCCCCAAACAAAACACCAATATGGTGATTATAAATAACTGAAACTACAGGAAGTCATAAGAAATCCCATGTGAAAATAGAAAAAAAGACTTTACAATAAAATGTTGCCTATAATTTTTCAAACCATAAAAAAAGAAAGAAAAGAAACAGCACAGTTGATAAATACTACTGGGGTTATGCGTCACACTCTGCAGTTCAGATTCAGCTAAACGATCATTTGTTCAAGTTTGATTTGAAATCTGATCTGAATCGTGATCCGACCGCCTCAAAGTGCGTTTTCCTCAAACACTTCTCGTGCGCTGCCGTCGCGTGTCAGGACTCCGTGTTGTCCTCCTTGGCGTACTCCTCTACGAGTTTCTCGTACGAGTGGCTGTGTTCTGAACCGTCACTCGTAAAGACGGACTCTTCGGTCTCGGAGCTCTGCTCCTCCTTGGAGTTCGTCTCAATGTTTTCGTCGCACGTAGTGATGGAGAGTTTTGCTTTAGAGTCGTCGTCATCCTCGTCGTCGTCTTCCAGCTCCTCAGAGTTATTGCTGAGGAAGTTCTCCTCGTCGATGAAGGTGATGTTGGCATTTTGGAACGTTAGAGAATGGTACTCCTTAGAGTCCCACGCCCTGCAGTTACCCGAGCCACAATCTCCCTCTCCTCCGTTCTCCAGGTCGACGTCCTTGTCCAGCTGGTTCTCAAACATTTGGTCATGGTCTAGTTCGCCTTCCACCTGGTCCTCTCTTAGCAGTAAACCGTTGTCTGAGCCCAGGAGGTAGTTCTTGGATTTTGAAAAAGCAACAGTGACACGGTCACTGAAACTATAGCGCCTCTTCTGGCGGGGCGAACGGTCCAGGCTGAGGATAGTGTGCCCGTTAAACATGGGAGCATCACTGCAGCTCTTGGAGCGACTGATCTCTTTACATTTACTGACCGTTTTGCCGTCATTGGCGCTGCCATCTTTTTTGTTCCCAATCTGCTTGATCAAGTCATTGTAGCCTTCTTTCTTCTTGGACAAGAAGCTGAAAATGTTGACGTCATTTGGACTGGGAGGCAAACTGAGGGCGGCTTTGTTGGATTCTTTGTAGTGCCGGAGCTCTTCGAGAGAGAGCTTGCGCAGCTTACGGCGTTTCTTCAGGGCTTTGTGGGCCGCGATCACCATCCGAACTTTCCAGTTAAAGAACAAAGACAGCCAGGCCAGGCCTAGATAAATCCAAACCTCCACAAAGTAACGATACAGAGGTGGATATTGTGTGTTTGGATCCACACCTGCAGAGACAAACAACAGGTTAAGGAACTTGAAGTTATAAGTGCAGGAAATTTGATAAGTTTGAGGATATCGAGAGGCACCTTTTCTATGTGCTTTTAAGTAACTTAATTGTCTTACCTGCCACCATATCCCCAAATCCAATTGTGGTTAGGGTGACAAATGAGAAGTACAATCCATCGACGTAGGTCCAACCCTCTTGAGACATGAACACTAAAGGTGGGAGGACTAAATGCACCAGGACACCCCAGAGGAGAAAGATAGCCGTGCAGGTGAACTGAGATTTCCTCTGTGGGGACAAAGAGACACTTAACTGAACAAAAGATCCCAGAAACAGAAGGAAGGGAACAAAACAAAAAAAGCAGCAGCAGCTTACCAGCGACAGGCCTTTTTTGGTTAAATACAGGCCCAAGTGCTTGGCTCTACCGCCGAAGAACTTCCCCAGTTCACTGATCCAGGTAAGACACAGAGGCACACCAAACAGCCCGTAGAAGATGCAAAACACGCGTCCCGATGATGTTTTCGGGGAAATGTTCCCGTAGCCTTTAAAAACAAAACAAAAAAGACATCACATCAGGAGATTATACAAATAATAGCAGCTCATGACCCAAACTACAAAAACTATGCAGACTGAGGACTGTAAGATCTCCAACAGCTGGCATTCCTCTGGGCTCACTTATAAATATGTTTCCTTTAATTCCTAACAATGTGCTTACATTTGGACAAACCTATTTGTACATCTGCACTGCGCCACACACCATCTCCATCCTCTGCCACCACAACGGTCATTATCATCCTTGGAGTCAGAAAACAAGGGGAGGCCAGTCTACAAAGGGTGTTTGGTCAGTTTAAGTTGATCTGAGATTCACAGATCAGAGGTAAGCAAGTTACACGAGATTCCAAGAAGCCACTTCAGCATCTTTTACAGTTCAATGATAAGCACACTGTTGAGACTCATTACAAAAGTGAATTATGTAACGTTACTTCATGTATTAAACTGTTTTATTGCCCACACCTGAATGGACTGTGACCCTCCCGGCTGCCTCCAGCAGCTTTTGGACTCATTTCTGTGTGAAGGAATCCGAAGGATGTGAAGCTTTTTGCTCGTTCCCGAGTGTCTCCATGCCTCACTTCCACTTCCAGCTCCAACAGTGAGCAGCACCAGATGAAGTTAGCTTAGAAACAGAGTCCACTAATCACTAATGTCAACAAACAACCAGCTCCCGGCACAACAGGGGCCCCAACACAAACTCCTCACAGGACAAAAAGCGAACACCAATGTGGCTTCAGACGGGATAACCGAGGAACTCATCTTTTCCCATTACTTACAGCTAGCTGTCTCGCCATCGCCAGCAAAAAAATCATACGAGTGGAAACACCAGCTTGCTGCATTACCAAATTACTTAGCAGTGTTGATTTTAGCCATCGATAAATCATGTGAAGGCACAAAGCAAAGATGTAACACTGGCTTTCTACAGTAACAACATGGGACATGGACCCACCAAGCTTTAACTCAGCCACACAAATAATTCATCATATCCAAGTAAACTCTCGTCAATATCCTGATACTCAAAGATATGGTGTATAAATGCTGCTCTCTCAGTGACTGCACGACATACACTACAAACAGGACCGTCTGTATATCTCGCTGCTTTGATACAAACGAGCTCGGGCTGGTGTCATTAATAATGGAGCTCCTTTAAGATTAAATTTGAGTATAAATCTAAGAAGATTTCACATAAAGAAGATCCAAGGTTTTCCATTTCTGTTTAAGACATGAACCGATCTGTTTCATAAATGAGGCTGCCGGCCGTCCGGAAGAACTTACCAATGGTGGTGATAACCGTGGCGGCAAAGATAACGGCATTTGGCCAGTTCCAGTTATTGAAAGTGTTATTGCCCGTTATAGTGACCCCTTGGCCTGCAGCATCTGACACCACCTGGGGACACAGAAAATAAAGAGTGTGCATGAGAACAGAGCTGACTCACCTTACAGAGAATTAAATATAGAACAGACGGGTGCCATCAATTAGCAGTTGAAAGCGTCCACTGAGCTCAGCACAAGAACACAGGAAGTGCATCCTGTGTAAGATGCACTTCTTTCAGCACATCCTTCCTGTGATAGGCTGATGGTATCTCGAGGACTACTGATGAGCTGAAACGACACTCAGGCACCCTGGAGATTGGTTTTTAACCTGGGGGGGCTTTGTAGTCCAAGCCTCTGCTTACTTTGGTAGAGAAACAGGAAAGCACACGCTGCAAACCTAAACAGCCATTTCATAATCACATGATGATGCGGGATTAAAAAGATCAGGTAGTTTGAAAGTAGTCCTTTTGTTGAACTGTTTTTCCTTTTCCCCAAGACCCCAAAAACCCTCTTTAACCAGCTTATGTGTGGAATATGTCGGCCGACTCTTCCAACGACGTTTTGAAATCCAGATGATGAGGCAGAAAGCGCTTAATCAATCATCCCCAACCATACATGTCCTTCAACAGCCACAACAAAAACGGAATTGTCCCTCCTGGGAATTAGCAAACACCCAGCCATGTGTGCCAGGACAATGCACTACCCCACACTCTCTCTGAGGGCTGCAAGGGGGGGGGGGGGGAATGTGCAGGCGTTGGCAAAATTCACATAAGCCCTCAAGTCCTGGAAGATGCTTGGTTCTCTAATAATAACAGGGCTGTTACAGTTCTCCTCTGTAATTACCAGAACAAGGGGAGGTCATTCTTTTGTCTTCTGAAACAACACAGTTGCACTGCTGGGCTTCAGGATGACAGCGGTGTTGACCGAGTTTGTTTTCAGTCCATGACTAGAAATTAAAGAGGAAAAACCTCAGTCGTTTTCTGTTCGCTTACGCACTTCTGCCAGCAGCCCATAACATCTAATGACTGCTTACATTTATATGCATGAGGTAAACTACTTATTGGCCATGTTGAGGCTTAAACCTTGCTTGCATAAAAGTGATTACAGTAACATGTATCCGATGGTCAGAGGAAGCATCCAACTTAGAGGAACCTGAATCAGATGAGAGACACCTTCCAGATGGGGAAAACAAACAAACAAACAAACAAACCCAGATGGTATCAGCTAGCTTATCTAACACATGCTCCGATAGCATGTCAGAAATGTGGAGGAAAGTGGAACAGCGTTTTAGCTGTGCCTGTATTGTTTTGGAGCCAGAAGTGATCGTATTTAGAAGGGAGGGTGTATCGATAAACTGTATGGGTGCAACACACACAAACACAGATACTTAGTATCTGTGCAAAGTAACAGACTAATATTAGAACTTCTTAAATTGTCTGTACACACAGCAAGCAATAATATTAGACAAATGCATTAAGATGCTCCAAAAGGCACCAACAGCACAGACATGGTGCACAAGTCCAGTTCAGTGATTCCAGGTGAAGTGCAGCAGACAGCTAGCAGCTACAGCCACCTGTGCTGACGTCTGTCCGTCAAAGAGGCCACGCCCCTAATAATGCAAACTTTAATACAGCTTAAACAGGTGAGTTAGAAAATAAAATTTGCCCCCTGTACAGTTGTTAGGAAGGGGAGGGAGGTTTGTCACCGCACTGCACACTTACATTCACCTGGCGAGCAGAGGTCTCTTAACCTTAAAATGCAACTGCAGGTGTAAGACCCGATTTAGAGTTCTGCGTTGGGCCTACGTACGCAACCAGAAATCCCCTCTGAACCCTACACCCTAACCTGACGTGCACCTCTCGAGAAATATGACTACACGTCAGGTCGACACAGCCTGCAAGGATTGTGGGTCTGTTTTAATGCAAAGGGATTTCTAATAACATAGCTGCACAGCTTTCTGGAAATCACAGTGGATATTTAAAGCTTAAAACAAGGAGATGAACAATAAGAAATTCATTGATTGCTCACAGCTGAGACAAATATGAAATTTTACCCCACAAGTTTCAATTTTGTTTGCTTTGTGGAAAACAAATGTGTCTAGCCTGCTTTTGAAGCTCTGCACCTCACTCTAAGCATGCTCAGTCTGTAAACCAGTCAAGTTTCACACATACAAAGCTAATGATTGACAAGAACACAATTAGAGCACAGTGCACGCTGGTGCATGAAAACAAGCGCCATTCACCCTCAGTACATGCCAAACAGAAGATGTGGAAAATCTTAAGCCAGACTGAAGATGAAAGGCTTCAGATAGCTTGCGTTGCAACAACTGAACCATCTTGACTTTGGCCTGCACAGAAACCAACAGGCTCTGCAGTGCAAAAGTTCCAGAAAAGGTTACAAGGTCAGCCAGAGGCTGCCTCAGGTCACTAATGAGATAGACGAACAGGAAAAAGCACAAAAAGCTCTGGCAGATATAAACAGCTCAAAGATAAATAGGACTTTGTGTCAAAGTGAGGCCAAACAAGCTCAGGAGAAAGTTGTTAAACTGGCTTCATCACATGCCTGCCACTGTCCGAGCCGCTGCCAAACCACACTGTTCAAACTGGGCGTTGTATGTGGCAAACCGACTGACTGCAGAAGGTAAAGCATCTCTGTAACGTGCATCTCTCTAAATTTTTGTAAATCTTGTTAAGCAAACTGCATTTTGCCACTTTGCACACGGAGTGCATGACGAATTAAAGAGGTAACACAAATAAAGAGTTGATTTCAGTAAAATAAACCACACACAGACTTCTCTGCAATGTATTACTGGACTACAAAATTGACGATGGCAAGACGCTTCAAGCAGCCTTAACCCACTTAAAGGTCTCTCCAACGTGATAAAGTTTCTGTGAGGACTTGTGAACAGCACATGTTCAGTTATGTCAGGGTAAAACTACTTATTAATTAGAAAAGAACAAATTTAGCTATTGTGGAGTTGGGCAACATGTTAAACTCTTCCAAATGGAGGTCCCGGTGTGGTCCCCGCTCCCCACCAACAAACCACATCCTAATAGCAAAGCATTTCGCACAGAAATGAATGACCAAGGTGCTGATGCTGGCTGAGAACAGCTTGAGCTATATGGGAAAAAAAGAGAAGGCTTGGAGAAAAGTGAGTGTAATTGTTGCACTCCTCCTCGTCCTGATGGCTGTTAAAAGTGAATATTTTGGGTTTCCAGCACAGCCACACACTTGTGAGTGGTGGCGAACGGCATGTGAACGCATCATTCAAAAACCAAACATGACATTTTCTTGTCGTTTAGGAGCCAGAATCTGCCTTAATCCAGACTCCAAGACCTCAAAGTAAAAACTAAACAACCCCACCCCAATAAACAGATAAAAGGCAGCATCATGTTGATGCATGTAGAGCTGAATGACTGTAATACATCTGTATTTAACTCAATTTCAACCGAGTGCCCCCGCGTCATGTGCAAATAAACACGTTCGCTCTAATGGTAAAACAGCTGGAAGCATCTGAGTGGATTGTTTTAATGTCACGATGTATAAAAATGTAACAATTTTCTTAAAGTTCCTGGATTATCAGTTCTATCTACCTAAATTCTCTATGAGCCAAATCAGTTTTTTACAGTGTCTCGTTTTTGTTATGCTGAGCAACAATTGAAATACACTGTACTGCCTAAAGTATCCACTCACCATACAGATCATTAAATCCAGGTGTTCCAGTCTCTTCCACAGGTGTATAAATCAGCACCTAGGCATGCAGACTGCTTCTACAAACATCAGTGAAAGAATGGGTCGCTCTCAGGAGCTCAGTGAACTCCAGTGTGGTACCGTGATAGGATGATACCTGTGCAACAAG